>APFE030403415.1:59723-94016 GCA_000404065.3 Pinus taeda
TATAACAACACATTTCTTGGATTTCACCCAAACTAGGACCAAATCATAGTTCTCATTGTCCTAATTCCAATTGAATGAACAACACTCAAATCCGAGTTTGTATGCTCAAAATATAGCCAATCAAATTTCTGGTTAAACTAGGCCTAATGGAAATCACTAACGAGGCAAAAATTTGGCAAAGGGTTGGCACACACAATCCGGTGGTTAGAACGGACGAATTTTTCACCTCTTTAATTTTTACAGTAAACCGAAAAAAGGTCGAATTTATTTAACCTATGTCTTTATGTAAATAAATTAAAATAAAAATAATAAAGGGGTGGGTCGAGCCTAGCGGACCCACCCACCACACCGGTCACCCTATATATATAGATATATCGGCCCCAAAATTGTTGTTTACCACCATATTGTTGGAAATAATGCTGAGAGAGAGGGTGAATCAATATTATCATATCAATAATTTAATTTCCCAAATATATTTGTATATGCTACTTTATCTAAGTGAACCAGCATGTATACGTGACTGTACTTAAAGCAACCAGTGTATATGCAGATAACTTTTGATTTACCCAATTTATCATGCATTAAATTTTAACCAGTATATCAGAGATTTATTAGATAGCACAGTAAAAGTAGAATAAAGCATCACACATAAGCAACACACATGAACACCAAGACATAAGGTGGAAACCCCATGTGGGTGAAAACCACCTGCTGCTGTCATCTCTGTCTTCTTTTAAAAATAAGAAAATCTGTTTACAATCTTGTACTAGTTCAGACTTATTCCCGTATGCAGGCTTTCTACCTACAGAAGGTTACAACCTTCTCTTGTTCTTCAGCTTCTACTGGAAGGAAGTGACAACCCCCTAACCTTGTACTAGCCAATATGTTTACTAGTACATAGGCAGCGACCTACAGAAGGCAACGACCTTCTTTCTTCCTCCAAGGACCACGTTTCATAAACTTTCAAACTGGATCCATCAACAACATCATAACTGCAATTCAATCATCAAGTACATCTACATCAACCAATCACTGAGACTCAATCATCACTTTCTGAATCAACCACAACCAAATCAATCAATCACTTTGACAACCCATCATTAAATGACAATCAATCTGCTCATTCAGAATATTGTCACTAGAATAAAGTAACCATAACCAAAACTGGAACCCAGAATTCTGCAACAGTAAACAGGAACAACTGAAACATACTTTATAAGGTATACACTACTTCCATGTGTCGAACTTGCATGTATACGTGCTTTTCTCAAAGACAAAAACATATACATCTGCAAATATTAATTTATAGTTCTGCGACTATTCCATACTTCAGTTATACCCAGATCATAATATTTACAGAATAACACATGCGTCAGTATTCATATCTAGACTATACATGATCAAACAACATAATGATAATTCATTTCAAACCTTAAGATATCGCTCCATCATTAGATCTTATCCTTCATCAATCGCTAAGGTTCATCCTTGGTTCAGATCAAGCAGAACACCAAAAGCAAATAACATGCATACTAGATCTCACACTTCATCAAATATTCCATACTGGCACACCTGGCCTAATAATCTTCTCCTCCTTTTATAGTTTTAGGACTTTCTCAATACCATAGACCAAAACCACTTAGGACCAATACCTTGGACCAAATATCTAGGGTCAACACCTCAGAGAAAATACCTTGGACCAATACCATGGACCAAATACTTCAGACCAAAAACTTAGTTTTCCAAGGTATACACACTTTTCCTTCTGTGAAAGTGTGTGTGTACGTATACGCTACTTGTGGTCAGTGAACCTATGTGTATACATAGCTTGGTCAAGGTGAAACTGCATATACCTCTCTTCCTTCGTTTTGTGTAGTCTGATCTGTAATTCTTTGTTGTTAACCTATTGTATTGTGATCTATCATATGAGTGAGTTTCCATCAAGGACAACACTTGTATCATAATGCCAACAATTTCCCCCTTTGGACTTGATGGCAACAACAACACCAAGTCACTCTCCCCCTTTGACATCAAGGGCAAAGGGTCATGCTCCCCCTAAGTACATGTTGAATTCTCTGATATGATGAAGTGTATTGTTTGAGCTCCCATGATTGAGTCCATGCTCCCCCTGAGCACAAGCAAAGTCTGCAAAAAGATTTTCTGAAAGAATAACATGACTCTATACATACATCACCAATGTCCTTCCTATCACCAATGACTCATACATACATCCATCTCCCAGCCAAGTGGGGATATACCAAATTTGACTCATCCACCCAACCAAGTGGGGATTTACCAATTGTTTATACATGACAAAAACAAGAAACATTACGTCATCCATCCCATGTAAAGTGGGGATATAAGTTACATCATTTGTCTAATAGGACCCATTCGAATGTATGAAAAGATAGATCACACCCTAGAATTTTACATGTCTTGAGCAGTAAAATATATCTGAAGCTATAGCTGGACTCAACAACCATAATGCCAACAATGGTGAGTGTACGTGAAGGCTAATGCTCTCCCTGAACTGGTGCTACTTGTGCATTGTTAACAGGTCAAAGATCAAGGCATCTTTCTTTAGTCAGATAAAATTAATGAACAGAGCATATTAATCATCAGTATCAGTCAGAGAACCCATATCAGAGCCCGCCCCATTGTTTTTCTTGCCTAAAAAAATATACGCTCCTTGACCCACAAAAACACGCGTATAATCACCTTTCTCTGAAAAGTTTGATTTAACAACAGGATGATGCAACAACTACTCACAGCTTTTGTCTGAGATATTCAAATGTCTCTCTGGGCAGTGGTTTAGTGAATATATCGGTAACCTGTTCTTTGGAGGGAACATATTCTGATTTGACCTTTTGTTCAAGCACTTGTTCACGTAGAAAATGGTATTTGATGGGTGTGTGCTTGGTCTTGGAGTGCATGACTGGATTCTTTGAAACACTGATGGCACTTGTATTATCACATAGAATGGAGATGGGTGGAGTGCATGTGATCTGAATGTTTTTCAATGTTTGCGTCATCCAAAGTAGTTGTGTGTAGCAAGATACAACAACCACATATTATGCTTCAGCTATAGATAACACAATTGAACTTTGTTTCTTGCTGAACCAAGACACTAACTTGGAACCAATATAGAATGCATCACCACTAGTGCTTTTTCTCTCATCAACACTTCCTGCCCAATCTGCATCTGTATATGCATGAAGAGTAAGATCTGTATCTCTAGGATACCATAAACCAAAGTTCTGTGTTCCTTGAAGATATTTGAAAATCCTTTTGACTGCCTGAAGGTGTGACTCCTTTGGATTTGTTTGGAATCTTCCAACTATTCCTACTACATGCATGATGTCAGGTCGAGTACCTATTAGATAAAGAAGACTGCCAATCATGGATCTGTAAGTTGGTTGATGTACTGTTGTTGAATCATCATTTGAGTTGAGACTGCATCCTGTTACCATCGGGGTACATACAGGTTTAGAATCTTCCATGCTGTACATTTTCAAGATCTGTTTGAGATATTTTGCTTGTGAAAGAAAAATACCATCTTTATTTTGTTGAACCTTGTAGACCAAGAAAATAGGTAAGTTCACCAATCAAGGACATTTCAAATTATTGCTGCATTACTGAAGCAAAATTATGACTCATGGATTCTTCATTGCTACCAAAAATGATATCATCAACATAGACAACAATTATTAGCAATTTATCAGTGTCAATCTTTGTATATAGATTGTTATCTGCTGACCCTTTTAAAAAACCCTGTTGGTGTAGATATTTGTCAAGGTGGTAATACTAGGCCCTTGGAGCCTGTTTTAGACCATAGAGAGCCTTTCTGAGTCTGCATACAAGTTTTGCATCATTTCCAAGAATGAATCCTTCTAGTTGTTCAATATAGACTTCTTCTTCAAAATATCCATTAAGGAAAGCAGATTTTACATCCATTTGGTATACTTTGAATTTCTGAAAGCTAGAAAGAGCAAGGAACATCCTTATGGCTTCAAGTCTAGCAACAGGTGCAAAAGTTTCTTCAAAATCTATACCTTCTTGTTGAGCATACCCTTTACAACAAGTCTAGCCTTGTTTCTAATAATTCTTCCATTTTCATTCAGCTTGTTTTTGAATATCCATTTAGTTCCTATGATATTTTTATCATGAGGTCTAGGAACTAATTCCCGAGTATTATTATTTTCAATTTGCTCAAGTTCTTCATTCATGGCCTTGACCCAACATTCATCTTTGCATGATTCATTTACATTTTGAGGTTCGGTGGAGGATAGTAATGCTAGATAGCTTGAGGTTTCTGTAACAATTCTTCTTGTCTGTACACCTGCCTGTTTTTCCCCCAAAATTTGAGTTTCTGAATGATTTTTCTAAACATACCTGGACGAAGTCTTTTCTTCTACTGTTATCTCTTCTTCTGGTGCTTCATTGGTTTCTTCTTCAGAATCATTGTGATTTTAAGTGGGAAAATAATTCTCGTCTTCTTCATTGTCATAATCTTCGATTTTTATCTGTTTTGGATTCTTGCATGCTTCATCAACTACAACATCAATACTTTCAACAATTTTCCCAAGTCTTTTATTATAACATTTATATCCTTTACTTCAGGAAGAGTAACCAATAAGAATACCTTCATCTGCTTTGGGCTCAAACTTACCAAGTTTTTCATCAATCCTTTTGATATAACATTTGCTTCCAAAAACTTTAAAGTATTTTATAGTAGGAGTCTTACCATACCAAAGTTCATGTGGGGTTTGAGTGTTGTTTAATCGAACATTTTCTTGGTTGATAATAGTTACGGCGGTGAATGTAGCTTCACCCCAGAAGGTTGTAGGAGTTCTAGATTCATCTAGCATAGCTCGATCCATTTGTTGAATAGTTATGTTCATTCTTTCTATCACTCCATTTTGTTGTGGAGTCCTTGAGGTGGAGAACTTCCTTTTTATTCGATGTTGTTCCAAAAGTCAAAGAATTCATCCGAGGTAAATTCCCCTCCTCGATCAAATCTGAGGCATTTGATTTTGTGATCTGATTCATTTTCAACCAAAGCTTTGAAGGCTTTGAACTTTTCAAATGCTTCATCTTTATGCTTTAGAAGACCTATCCAACACATTCTTGAAAAATCATCAATGAACAAAATAAATTATTCTTCTCCATGAGGTGACCTTTTCCTTGATGGTCCACATAAATCAGTATGAACAAGTTCCAGAGGCTTACTAGCTGACCCTTCCTTTTTAATGAAGTGATATCTGGTTTGCTTACCAAATTGACATGGCTTGCATATTGTATTTTCAAGAATGCTGATATCTAGAAGATCACGAACAGCCTAGAATCTGCATGCTTTTCTTATTTGAGAAAGCTTAGATGTCCCAATCTTCTATGCCATAGCTATTTTTCATCATTTTTGCTTAGATAGCACTATTTTTGTCCTCCCTTGAATATACAAGTTGTTTGGAGTTCTTGTACCTTTGATCACAGTTTCACATATATCAAGCTCACGAACAACACATCCATTTGATCGAAACACCTCTTCATTTCCTTGATCACACATTTGACTCACACTCAACAGGTTATGCCTTAGACCATCTAGATACATAACATTCCCAGCTTTAACATTTTCTTTCAAGAAAACAGAGCCTTTACCTTTTATGAAAGCAAGAGTGTTGTTTCCAAATGAGACATTCTTTTCCTTTTCTAAGGCATTATATAAGTGAAGTTTTTCTTTGTCACCTATCATGTGTTTTAAGCATCCACTGTCGATGTACCATTGATTTTCTTATCCTTGTGCATATAAGGCTATACCACATATTTTTGTTTGAGGTTCTTTCCTTCTCCATATCTTGGGATTTAATGGAGTTTGCTCCTTTTGAGATGTTTGCCGAAATTTTCTCCTGCATTCAGATTCTTCATGGCCAAAGTTGTTACAAATTGAGCATTCTATTTCATTTTCAAGAAGAGAAAAGTTATTATAGGAACTTTTCTTGATCCCTATCACATTCCTTTGATTTCATGCTTCTCTAGTCATGATGGTTTTGTAAGCAACACATTGAGCATCTTTGTGTCCAAAATTATGACATGAGAAACATTGACCATTAAAGAAGTTCCTGCGATTATCGAATCTATTGGCCTGGTGATTGTAGTTTCTATTAATATTCATCTTTGAAGCAAATTGAGTATGATTTACCTGAGTTTGGTTGTACGTTTTATTCATCCTTGAAGAAAATTGAGCCTAATTTACCTGGTGATCTACTTTATGCCTTTGCTGACGATTGTCATACTGTTCACTGTTCTTTGCTGCATCAAGATAGCTTTTAGTGGAGGTTGACGACTTCTATAATTGAGATGCTTCTTCAGTATATCCAAGACCTGTCTTTACCAGAGGAGAACGCTGCACTTTGATAATTTCATTTAAGGTTTTTGATCCTTTAGCAAATATAAGGTTTAGATATTTTTTTTTCTCAAGATACTTTCTTAGACCCACAATTTTACATTCTAGTTTTTCATTGTGTTTTTCTTTTTCAGCAAGTTGGTATGTCAAGGTATCTATAATCGTATTCTTTTCTTCTAAACATATTTGAGTTTAGAGATTTCTTCATGAAGGTCATCTTCTTCTAAAACATCCCAAAAATTATCATCGTCATAAGCCATTAGAAGTCTATAGTCATTACTATTTTCATCTTCATCACTATTTGATAAACCATCGTTATCTTCATGAGTATAGTAACTCTTTTTACTTACACTTTGTTTTTTATTCCATTTTGTAGGTTCCTTCCATTTATCATGTGAATCATTATAAGGACATTTGGCAACATAATGACCGACTCTACCACATGCAAAACATTTGAAGGGTAGTTTACCTCTAAATCTTTCGGAACCCACATTGAAGCTTCTTGACAAAGTTTACTTCATCTTCTTCTTCTTAAATATGTCTTGATTCCTTGAGTTCTTTCTTTCCTTTTGCTAAAGCTTTAAATGCAGCTTCTATCATATTTGATGGACCTCCTTTACTCATCTCAAATGCAGTGAAGATTCCATGAAGCTGTGTCATAGTGATAGTTTGTAGATCTTGTTTTTCTTCTATGGTAGATACTTTTGATTCAAATTTAGCAGACAAGGATCTTAAAACTTTCTCAACTAACGTAACTTCCTTTATCTCTTCACCTAGATTCTTCATACAATTAACAACCTCATCTATACGTAAGAAGTAACTAGCTATACTTTCATCATTGTGCATCTTAAGAGTTTCATATTGAATTCTGAGATTTTGTAGTTTAGCATATTTTACCTAAGAGTCTCCTTCATAGCTTAGAATGATTTTATCCCATATTTCTTTAGCTGATTTGAGCTGCATAACTTTGACAAAATCTAATTGTGATAGACTTCCCAATAATGTATTGACAGCCCTGGCATTGGTTTCATATTTCTTTTTACCTGCCGTATCTGTAGGAATTACTGATGGAAATGTATATCCTCCTTCCACGATTTCCCAAACATCCGTTCCAAGTGATTGTAGATAGGTTGTGGTTCTTATCTTCCAATAAACAAAGTTGCTCCCATCAAATATTGGCAATCTGATAGATCCCACGCTTTTTTTATTACTCATGATGATGGATCTCTCTTCAAGTGATCAAGCTTCTTCTGAAGGACCTGCTCTGATACCAATTGTTGGAAATAATACTGAGAGGGGGGTGAATCAGTATTATCAAATCAATAATTTAATTTCCCAAACATATTTGTAAATGCTACTTCAGCTAAGTGAACTAGCATGTATACGCGACTATACTTAAATAAACCAATGTATATGCAGAGAACTTTTGATTTACCCAATTTATCATGCATTAAACTTTAACCAGTATATTAGAGATTTATTAGACAGTGCAGCAAAATAATAATAAAGCATCACACATAAGCAACCCACATGAACACCAAGATATAAGGTGGAAACCCAATGTGGGTGAAAACTACCTGTTGTTGTCTTCTTTGTCTCCTTTTAATAATAAGAAAAAATGTTTACAGTCTTGTACTAGTGCAGACTTATACTAGTACACAGGCTTCTACCTGCAGAAGGTTACAACCTTCTCTCGTTCTCCAACTTCTACTAGAAGGGAGCGACAACCCCCTAACTCTTGTACTAGTTGATATGTTTACTAGTACATAGGCGGCGACCTATAGAAGGCTACAACCTTCTTTCTTCCTCCAAGGACCATGTTTCATAAATTTTCAAACTGCATCCATCAACAACATCATAATTGCAATTCAATCATCAAGTACATTTGCATCAACCAATCACTAAGACTCAATCATCACTTTCTGAATCAACTACAACTGAAGCAATCAATCACTTTGACAACCCATCATTAAATCACAATTAATCTACTCATTTCGAATATTGTCACCAGAATACAGTAACTAGAACCAGAATCCGAACCCAGAACTCTGTAACAACAAACAGGAACAATTGAAACATACTTTATAAGGTATATGCTACTTCCATGTGTCAAACCTGCGTGTATACACGCTTTTCTGAAAGTCAACCAACGTATACATATGTAAATATTAATTTATAGTTCTATAGCTATTCCAGACTTCAGTTATACCCAAATCATAATATTTACAGAATAACACATGCGTCAGTATTCAGATCTAGACTATACATGATCAAACCAAATAATGATAATTCATTTCAAGCCTTAAGATCCTGATCCATCATTAGATCTTATCCTTCATCAATCGCTAAGTTTTATACTTGGTTTAGATCAAGCACAACAACATAAGCTAATAACCCACATACTAGATCTCACACTTCATCAGATATTCCATACTTGCACACCTGACCTAATGATCTTCTCCTCCTCTTATAGTTTTAGGCCTTTCTTAATACCATAGACCAAAACCACTTAGGACCAATACCTTGGACCAAATACCTAGGTTCAACACCTTGAACCGGATACCTTGGGCCAATACCATGGATCAAAATATCATGGACCAATACTTCAGACCAAAAACTTAGTTTTCCAAGGTATATGCACTTTTCCTTCTAAGAAAGCGTGTGTGTACGTATACGCTACTTGTGGTCAGTGAACCTGTGTGTATACGTAGCTTAGTCAAGGTGAACCTGTGTATACCTCTATTTCTTGATTCTATGTAGTCTAATATTTAATTCTTTGTTGTTAACATGTTGTACTATAATCTGTCATCTGAGTGAGTTTCCATCAAGGATAACACCTGTATCATAATGCCAACACATATATATGTGTTGTTATAATATAATATACGGGGTCAGCGAGGCTTGAACTAGCGACGGCCCCAAATAAATGTCGGTTATTAAAAACAAATGCCAATGTTAAAAAAAATACCGCCAACGGAACATGCCAACCACTAATTAACCGTTACATGTTATGCCAACAAAACAAATGACACACCAATCAGGAGAGGCTTGCGGGCTTGACACCAGGAGTTGTGCCCACCTAAATTGGGCACCCACCAACTACCCATAGGCCAGACCTTGTATTATCCACCCATAAAATTGCTATAAGAACCCGATTTCTCATTTGCCGAGGAGGGGGGAGTGATTGTGGAACCCGAAGGAGGAATTGCACCTAGGTCGAGCATGTTTTTTGAGGAAAGCATATTCCAAGGGAATATTACCTAGAATATTCCATGTAGAATAAGGGAGGAATCTAAAAGATTCCCTGAAGGGAAATTTTTCACAGTGACAAAATCATGTCAATTTTTACTCAAACGAATGAATATATCACAAGGAAGGTGATGGTGTGGTGTGTTTCCTCATCTGAGCAACAGAATTCCAAGCAGTCAGTAATGAAGAATCTTTGTAGAATCTTGAGGAATCTAAAACATTCCCTTGGAGGCTGATTTTTGACATAGGTGAAATGATGTCGACTTTATAGTCATTTTTCCCATAAATTTGCTAGGAGCATAGTGGGGTGATCAGGATTTTCATCCGAGCAACAGATTTCTCACCCAGCTCCAAAAAGGAATCTTTGAGATTCCTGAGGGTCCATATTTTGATAGTGTTAGAAAGGGGTCTAGTTTATAGCAATTTTACACGATTTTGTTTCGCAAATTCAAAGATGCAGTCCATTTTGTTAGCAGAATTTGCATTTTTAGGTCATCCCCAAAAGTGGAGGTATATATTGCAGTTATGCCATATCTTCCTTTTGATTTTCTGAGGTAATGATTTTTTTGTTGAGATCCTTGCTACCATTATGTTGAAGGATACTTGTATGCCATGTCATGTGAGAATTTATTATCTTGTCATGCTGAAGGAGGGCCCATATGAGTGAGAGTTCCTAAATGAGAACGTCTCGTGGAAAGACATGCCACTCTAGTTAAGGGAATTTATCCTTGTAATGAAAAAGAATATACCATGTACATCATCATCATTTTGTAGCAGCTAATGAAGCAGCCTTCCCACTATTAACACCGGGCCCAGAGACGTAACCCACACTGGGTGAACTATGTTATCAATTTGTGAGTGTGTCCTTTGATTTGATGGTCGTATTTATGTTCCCTCTTCTTTAAACTATGCACATGTTGTTTTTCATACTCTTTCACATGTAATTATGCTAACGTTGCAGAAGTAAAAGACATTGGTTAATTCTCATAGTTGAAATGATATGGATCATCATGGATGTTGATTGATCCATTTTGTAGGCCTATTGACCATATGTGAAAAAATGGCCTATAACACCCTTCCCATCCACATATACCATAGTATTCTCTAGGAAGAGAACTATTTTGACTATCTCTATCACAGTTTCCATCTGGTCATGATTCATATCCACCACACCATTTTTAAATTTGAAACCCCAATGCTGTTCATTGTCGTGTGTGATGATCTACTAAGAATTCGAGTTTGTTTCTTCAAGGAATTATTTACATATGTCGAAATTTGGGGAAGCAATGGAAACCCTCATGTTCTTTCTCTTTATTTCTTTGACAAAATTATATCCAGAGAGATTTCTTACTAGAATGTGGGGACCAGGATTACCCTTGAGCTTAAAAGGGCTTCTAAAAACTTTTGGCCTCAATTTTTGTTGCAAGATGGTCTTTTTGCTCTAGCCAATTATCTGCATGCAGAAAAGGAGATTTTGGTCACAAATGAGCTAAAGCTCACCATTGTTCCTTTTATATATTTTGATCCCTCTAATGTGGCTTGAGATATAGCCAGAACTGCACACATCAAAAATTGTGTCCATGAGGAAAACCAGTATGATGATTTGTTTTATCAAGACCTAACTTATGAATCAGTTTGTTGTAAATCCAAACAATTATCCCCAGACAACTTCCAACACTTTATGGCTTATAGAGATTCCATAAGGGCCTCATTTCCTATCCAATTACTTAATATTCCAAATGGAGATTTCTTTATTGAAAATACCCTCAATTACACATCATAAACAACACCTCAAATTTATGCACCATTGCAGGTCTCTTCAGTCACACAATGCTCTTCAGCATTGTAGGTCTCTTCAATCGCACAATGCTCTTCGACCAATCCTATAGTCACATATATGAATAAAGAGTGGGAGGAATATTTAGATAAGGTAGCAGCTCAAAATGAAACTCACAAGGAGAAATAACCTCTTGGTGAAGATGCCTCAAGTATGGATACTCAACAAATAATTCATGTTACCCCTGAATCAGCAAAGGCTGCTCTTGCACACAATGATCCTCTTAATGAAACTCCTTTGAAAACTCAGGTCAATGTTAAAATCATCCTTTCTCACCCTACTATTGAGATACCATTGAATTTTGAATAAATTCCTCGCATTGAAATACTTTATCATCCATACAAAAAAAGAAGTTATTAAGAAAAGTAGGAAAAAGAGTAAATCCAAAAGAGAAATATTTCCTCCAAACACCACTTCATTGGAATTAGTCTGGAAGAGCACCTCAAAAGATCTGCATGAAGAATTGGAAGAATTACACATGTATGGAGGTGCATATGCATTAGCTACTATTGATAAAGCAACCCATGTCAAGAAATTTCTTCAAGAGAAGGATGGAAGGATACAAAAGCTGAAACATCATGTGTTACAAACTCAAACAAAGTTGCAAACACAAATTGAGCTAGTTGATGGCCAACATTCTAAAGAACTTAAGAAACGTGATTATAAGATTAAGGAAGTATAGATATTATTCTAATAGGAAAAGGTTGGAACCTTCAGTCCTACTAAGTTCAAACATGAGGCATTTGAACTCCATACACAGCTTGTCAAATAGCAAAAAACCTTATGTGACAAGCTAAGTTTGATTCAGGTATATCACAGGTTAAGATCTAGATTGTTTGATGAATTGGTTGACATAATAGTCAATATTATGAGGCTAAGAAACTTTAAAATGATATCCTTGATTGAAATTAAGATAAGAATAGAATGCAGATAAAACTACCCAAAATTGATTAAGTGCACAAGTCCCTGGTTCTTGGAAAATGGAAGGATAGAACTCGCTTAGTCAGAAAGTTGGTAAATGACACTCAACAGTTTTCCTGCTCCATTGTGAAATATATTACCCAACCTCTTTTGGAGGTAAATTTACTTCTAAATTATGAAGAAGGTGTATTTCCAGATTTCAAAACATTGTAGCAAAGTTAGATGGATGAAAACGCAGAATTTGGTAAAAAGGTTAAACAGTTATCCAAGGTTAGTCGTGAGTTGAACTGGAAGTTATTAATCAAGCCTCATGGTAAATGGTGAGTTCATAAGACTCTTACAAACTTTTCAACTCAGATGTTGCCACTTCTTCAAACTTCTATTTTCAATTGCCAGCTAAATAAGATGCTACATTCTCCTCAAGAGTTGGCACTTCTTCTATAAATTTATCAACAATGGCAGCACACCACTAGCTAGACATCAGCTTGAAGTCTTTTGTTTTGATTTTGATTTTTTAATTTAACTATTTAAATATTTTATGCTTATTTTGTTTTGGTTTATTTGAAATAATATTGATGACTCAGTTTATCCTTTTTGTTGTAAAAAGACTATGAATAAGGCTCTCAAACTCATGCAAAGGATTCTAAATTTTTGCAAAAAGAGCTTGAGTTGAACTAATGTACTCAAGTCCTCTTCTTTTAATATATCTAAACCACTTTTATTCCAATATACAAAGGCAGAGAGCATAAATGGTACTTTTATCTTCTTTGTTTTCTGCTTATTTTTAAAGGAATCGTTATATATACATATATACATATATACATATATACATACATATATATATATATATATATATATATATATAATATATATAAGCATTGTTTGTTGTACATTGTCTTTCATTGATCCAAGAATAATCACTATTGATGTCTGTAGATCCATCTATTGTTGTACATTAAACGATTTAGCGCTATTTCATATATGATTGTATTAAATATTAATTTTGTTAACCATTTAATTCAAATTAGCATCTTTTAATTGTGATTATTAATGTTATATCTTGGAAATATTTATTTTCATTGTTGTGGCGTTATATTTGTATCACATATGCATTTGTAATACTTGGGTTGAATAGGATATAGATTACATATTAGAATAGTTTCGATTAATTATGTCTTTATTTTAGTTATTAATCCACTTTCACCCACTCTTTTCCATCATCGCTTAGAACTTTTATTTCGGGTAACTGGACTCATTGAAACCAGTCATAACCACCATGCTTAACAGAAAAAAGGTCTTATTTGGGACCTTGACTAGGTGGTCTCCCAAATGTTGATGAAGTCATTTTTTGCCATCAACACTTCCATAAATATTGCTAAATAAAACTTCTCTTCTACAAACCAATCAACAATTTCATATAGGCCTTCCTAAAAATATTTACTAATTCTTTGGGGAGATTCTCGAAACAAAACTTCATGAAGAGGAATATTATTGCAGATATCATAAAAGTACTATTTAAATCAACGTTCCCATAAGATAGCAATATAATCTTAAATAACATGTTGATGATTGAAAGAATAACTCAATTCCATCAATGTAAATGGAACTAAGGCCATAACCACAAACATATAAAAGCCTTGTTCAAACCTGGAAGGTGAAGCAGTAGAAAGCTTGATGGCTTATGATATATTCTGAGACAAAATATCTACCCAATTAAATCTCTTTGACTATTTGTGAATTCTATAAATATGAGGAACCATTCAAATTTATAATGCTTAGGATTTTCTTCTCCATATAGTATAGAAAGCATCTTGACTGTATATCTAAAGGGGATTTGAAGATTGCTACTAAGTAATCTTTTCCTATTTTTAATTTGCATCCTCCAAGATCATGGAGCCATTCTTTAATAACTAAGGTATAAACCTTGTGATTCTTTTTTATGGTATTGTCATGGAATTAATCTAAAAATTATTTATTAAAAAGGATTTCCCAAGGATTTAACTTATAGATAGAACTAAGGACTTCAGAATTCCAACAAGAAATCACATGTTAATTATGATCATATCATAATAAGGAAAAATATTGGGTCTGGATGCAATTTTATGCACCTCGGATTTCCTAATTTCTTCATAATCTGAAGAAGATTCATCATTTTAATTTTATGATTCTGCCCATTTTCTTTCTTCAAAGAGACTAAAGATTTCTTCCTGCAAATGATTACATGTTTCTTGAGTCCTGTAATTCATATATGAAATGAAAGAAAGAATTAAATTGGTATATCCTCGAGCTTCTGATGCTTTCATTTCCATCTTGATTTCTTGAACTACATGTCTAGAAGCATGTGTTTTTCCATTCTTAACCATTTTCAAATAACTTGTAACAGAACAGAAACAGTAATAAGAAAAGGAATTTAACAAAACAACGAAACAATTTCAAATTACCAATATTAAAGTACTGGAGTAGTCGTAAGGTTGAGGGTTTTATTTATATTTAAGATTATGTTGAAAATCAATATGTTTAATACTTGACCTTCGGTCTTATTTAATTAAAACAAAACAAATAAAAAATAATGGAAAATTATGCAAAAACCAAAAAAGTGACTAGAAAAGTCAAAAGGTCAGAAAGGTCAAGAGTCGATATAGTTGGGGTTTGGGACAATGGGGAGTCAGGCATAACATTAATACATAGCTCGAGGTATTCTAAGATCAGGATAGTTGGGAGGTCGCAAGTCGGGAGTCGAGGTAAATTTTCAATGCTATTCAAACTCCCAACTCTGAACTCCAACCTAAACTATTTATTATTGTAATATATTTTATTTATTAATTTTAAATAATATAATGATAAAGGTTTCTTCTTGAGACATTTTTATATCAAACAAAAATTAAGAAAATTGAAGGTTCCCCAAAAATAAGGGGTTGTTGTAGGCCTAACAAAAAATGGTGATATATTGGGAGAAACAATTATCTCAGCCAATGAATATTTAAAATTCAAATAAAGTTAAAGGCTTTATAATTTGTTTTCTAAATTATGATCTATTTGTAAATCCCTGATATTTTAAAAGGTAAACAATCAAATATAAGTATTTGTGCCAAAAATGAAAACCTTTAAAATAAGAATCGAATGAAGAAGTTCTTTTATTAACTTTAAACTTAAATTAAATCAACTTTGAACTTTTCTTCTCATTTTTAATACTACCAAAATAATTTTCATCATTGTCATTGTCTCTCTTAGCCTCGACATTGCTTCACCGCCAATGAGCCTATTTAGCTCCCTGACAAAGGTTATCTCGGTATCATAGAAGAATTTACCCATTGTCAATAGGCTTGTTCTGTACCTCAGCGGGTTTTCTAAGTTTTCCCACATTTATCATAAAATGCTTTCAACTCCTTGATTATTTTAATATCCTCTTGATAGTCTATAAATATATTTTTTTTGCAGTTTTTGGATATCAAAAGTGTGGGGTGATATGAGACTTATTTTTGTTTTCAATGTATTAATAATCTTAACCGAGTATTTTATTATTCATTATTGATGGAGATCTTGTTTCAAAAAGTAAACAATTAGGCACTCTCCTACTAATGAAAGTTTTTATCTAAAAATAAAGTAATAAAAAGAATAATAGATTGTGCATAATTCATATTACTTTATCCTTAACCTTTGAATTCAGTTGAATACTAAATACTTTTACTGAAAAATGTACATTTCTTAGCAAATGTAACTATTGTTGAAATTATACAACAAAAACAAAGATAAAAATAAAAATAAAAATATTTTTTTTACAAAAAACTAAGAAAGAAATAAAATAAATTTTAAGGACACCCACATCCTTTAGTAAATGGTGATTTATTTACATATGGTCAAGTGGTTTTTTATGAAAGATATATCTTCCAAATTTGGCCATTCACAGGAAGATTTTCACCTTGCATTCTAATGTTCGCAAAATGTATGTGGAAAGGCCAAGTTTTGAGGATATTTGGAAAGGACTAAACCAAAGATGTTGGAATTTTTATTTTCTTCCATGCTCTTCGTGGCTCTTATCATATTTAAGGACTAGGTCACCAATGGGAAAATATTTTTTAGATGTTAAAAAGTTTATCAAACCATCTTTTAATGATTTTTTTGTGTTCATGATGTTAGTGTCTATCAGTCCTGTTAGTCACCAGTGATCAACTGTACTCTTTCAAAAAACTTGCTCGGGTCCTAGGTCAACTTTTTATAGTTTTAATAGGTTTTGAAATCAAATTTGGTCATTGGTCAGTTCTAGGTCATTACTACTCCCTCCATTCTCAAGGGGTGTTTTCATCACTCCTTTTCAATAAAGAGTGTCTTGGTCACATCATCAATGAGTTATATAGGTGTCATGTCATCACTTTATGTCACCATTAAGGGAGTAGTAATTAGGGGGAAAAATGTTCAAAGAGATTTTGACTTGTTTCAACATCCTCATTCATATTTCATATACCTCCCTCAACCTCCCCAATAAATCCCCTCATTCCCTCTAAAACCCCTTTTTCCTTTGGAAAATCCTTAAAGCCTAGCCAAAACCCAATTTTCTCCTTTGGAAAACCTAGATTTAACTCTAGCCTTATCCCAAGATCCCTTTGTATATCCCTCTAGCTGCATTTCCATTTTGTTTATACATTGAAACTCTAGTCGAAATCCACTTAATATTCTAACTCTAGTTGTGTCGCATGTTTCCCTTTGAAATGTTTTAAAATATTCATAAACCATGTCGAAGTCTCTTTAAGGGTTGGGACCCACACACTATATCGTTATCGGCCCTTTTCCTTGTGCAATAAAAACAATCACCCATCTCCCCTTCCCAATTATGATTGTGACATCGCATACTGCAAAATTCTTCCCCACCAATATTGCAAAGTTCTTCCCCACCGATATCGCATGTTCCCCCATTCTCTGATTGCGATAAACCTTCTGCTTGTTGATTGTGATAACCCTTTTGCTCGTGGATTGCAATAACCCTTTTTCTCGCTGATTTCTATAAATCCTCCCTCTCTGATTGTGATATCACAATCGGGTATCGCACAAGTCTTAAGTCCCTCCTCCACCAAGCCCCTTCTGATTCCCCGATGGTGATGTGTGAGATCTCTTCTAGACATGGTATTTTACTGATTGCAGTTGTTAAAGATTCAGGTCAAGCTCATCGGAAAAACACTATGAGGCATGGTAAAAGGCACCTATCCCTGATGTAATTGTGATATACAATGGCCTGAATCAACGACCCAGATTTAATCAGGCTGGATCAGCCAGGCCAGGTCAATTGTTCATAATCCTCTCAGATGGTCAAAATAAATTCATTTTTTCATGCTCTCGACCATGATTTCTTATTGTTTTCATATAAATTCCCATATTTTACAAACTAAATGACCACGTAATCCATTCACAGAGCAACAAATCATTCATTTCACCTCCGCTTAGAGGACAACAAGGACCTTTCCAAAGCGTTTTAAACAGAAAAAGGATAGAGGACAACATTGCACATTTATCACAACAATTTTCTCAACAGAATGCAGTGAAAAGTGGAACAAAAGCGTAGTTCATCAGCCAGTAGGACTAAAAACAATGTTTTTTAGGCCTCAGTTACTACCAGAATTCCTAGGAAAGCAATAGAGCTCAATCGACCGATATTATTACCAGTTTGAAACTATTTTTTGTAATTTTTGTAACAAACCTTGAATTTTGTTTCAAGATATTTATTTTTATAAATGTTTATATAAATACTTAAGATTTCGAAGTATTAGGGGTTGGACTTTGTTTAGTCAAGGCTTTGTGGAGCTAATGTACTTGTGATTATTTGCAGGAATAATATATAGGAATTGTAACTATTATAGTGGGATTCATGTAGTATGTTCATTAGTGGTGTTATTTCTTTTGTTATCATCAGTATGAATGTATTTCCCTCTCTACTTCCATCTTAATGCTTTCTTGTGATTGTTTCATAAGTATTAAACAAAATTCATATGTTTATGCTTTTTTTTATGAAACTCTCATATTTTTGTTACATTTTCCTCTGATAAATGAATTCATGAAACTCCTGCTCATTTTGAAACCTTATTTTTATACCCTATCCACCATGAAAAATCAAGAATGATAAATGAGCATGCCTACCTTGCCCCATTATATCTCTGAAAACTCATCTTTTAGAAACCCTGACCTATCCCCCTAGACTTAGACCTTCATCTAGAAAAAAACCTAAAATCAAAAACCCCAAATTGAGCTGAACTATCTAGCCTACAATCTATTCTTGCACCCATCAAATCCTTCATTGTGACCATAGAGATAGCCCTCTCTCATTTGGTAGGGATAACTTCCAAATCAAAATGTTGGTTTGAGGTTTCCTCTGTTGGTCTCCTTTCTCATCCTTGGGACACTAAGGAGTGATAACATTTTTGGCAACTATACTAGGGAAGCAAACAATTTCATATTTCCTAAGAAAGATCATCAAAGTTTAGATCTAATTTTTTGATGGTGGAGAGTGTTCAGACACATATGAAGGTTGAACCATTCACCTGATGAATCCAACTTGATCCAAAGACTCCACTGGTAGTAGGATCTAGAAATCAACATGAGTTCTATATCCATAAGGTATGCTCCTTTAAATAGAGATCACATTCCACGTTTTTCGAACCCCGTGCCTTGTGTAGATTACCAGACTTATTTTCTGAAGTTCAAAGACGAGGAAGGAGATGACGCTACTCTTCACTTGGTTAAATTTCACATGAATGTGCGTAAGTTGAGGGCTCAAATTCTTGAATATTGTATGATTGATCCGAATTGGATCCATGAAGAAAAACCAAAGCACTGTGACTATATCAAATTGGGACAAACTTTGAATTCAAGAGCACAGAGCGATCAGAAAGACCTCTGAACAGTGGCAGTTGGCAGCTAGCATGGAACGACGAGGACCTCGGTCAAAGCGCGCTGACTGGGGCCCATAGAGACTGCGCAAGAGGAGAAACTGGCACCTGGGAAGCCCAGATCAGGAAAAGGAGGCCGTTTCTGATGCACGATTAGCATCGTTGGGCAAAACCCCTTGAGAAGGAAGGGCCCTGAGTGCTCAGTCGCATGGAAGCTAGGAGAACCATGGGGAAAAGTGCTAAAGGCTAAAGGTGAGACCTGCGCTCCAAAACCGACGGTTTTATTGGGGCCACCCTTGGATGGTAAGCGGATTTGGCTGAAACCTAGGGATTCCATTCAACACCTGACACGTGGCAAGCGGAGGAGAGAGAAAACCATTGCTCATCACACGCTATAGTCGAGCAAGTCAATCACGTGAAATGAGCGAATGACATTGGATCTAGGGGCTCCAGATCTAACGGCTAAGAATGCACCCGATGAAAGAACCAGATTTGACAGGGGATTAAGCCGATATCTACAAGGATTTGAGGTCTGATTTGACCGCTGAGGTGGCGAATGAGTAATTTCCCAACATAATTAAAGAACCGAACTAACAAAGAAGAGTTGGCGCAGTTCGCGAGAGGAAAAGTGGCCACTCCCTATGAGTAGATGACCATGATGCAGAGACAGGGAATTCCGAGCGAACAACAGCAGGCGATCCAACGGAGGTGGAAGGGGAATCGAGCAATCATGAGATCAATTGGCTTTAAAGCCATGAACATAGAACATAAAAGGAAACCGAGAGAGGATACCGAGAGAAAAAAACCAGAGAGAAGAAGACAAAGACAGAGAAATGAAGAGATAGTGAAGCAAAGAGCAGAAAGATAGAGAGTTGAGCTGACCTGCAGCATAAGGCAACATCGAGCAATCCCTGAGAGCATTTATTTGGAATCGAGCACCATATTGGGCTCCTCCCATTAAATACCAGAAAGGTCAAGTTCTCGTAAGGAAAGGAGTCTGTGTACTCTAGTGGCTTGGGGGATCCAAGAACCACCCTACCAAACATTTTTCTATTTCGGGAGACTCAATTTGAGCTCCTCACTGTAATTCTCTGCTTTAAAGACACAATAAAAGAAGGCCACCACTGGAAGCTGGACCAAAGACGTAGCCCTGGAGGATAGGGTGAACTCCTTATTAATTGTTGTGTTCTTGTGTTTTCTTACTATGTTTCTCTACTATTTTCCATATTTCCAGTGTCTGTGTATTTCACAATCTGATCGATTCATTGCCTAAAATCACATAGACACACACCAGCACATGAGTCTATAATACCTTCATTCAATAGTTAATTAACTGAGGTCACTCATAGGGTGATTATCAGATCAAGTGGTATCAGAGCTCTAGGCTGTAAGGTTAGACAAGCTTGTGTTGGTTTAGCTATTGAATGCTCACTAGATCAAAGCTCAAATTAGGAGAAGGAGAGTTGGTCGAAACTAACCCTAAAATTGGGAGAGTCTATCCTCAGAAGACAATATCAGAGGAAGGTCCTATGGGTCCAGACCCTCAATTCATAGAAAGTTTCCTAGCCATAAATTCCATGGTGGAAGAAATGTATAAGGACTTTATAAAACACAAGGATGAAGATTCATCAGGATCTAAACAAGACAAAGGAGAAGATGAATCACATTTTGATGACCACTCCAAAGGAAAAGGGAAAGAGGAAAGCTTTCTCACACCTCTTGATAGCCCTAAAAAGAAAGCGTCTTTGATCAAACTAGATGTTAAATTTCATCTACCTATATATGATGGAGAGTTAAATGCAGAAAAATTGGACAACTGGATTAGACAAATTGATATTTATTACAGAGTACAGAACATCGACTCAGACAAAAGCAAGATTCAGCTGGAAAGCCTACGCCTTGGAGGCACTACCTTGGTTTGGTGGGAAGGCAGAACCCAAGCTGACATGAAAAGACATGGTAAGACTATCTCTGTCTGGAGTGAATTTGTTTCTGCAATAAAAAAGCAGTTCTATCCATTGGCCAATATGCAACAAGCCATGATGAGTTGGCATACTCTTCGGCAGTTGAAAGAGCAAAGTGTGCAAGGGTACACTCAAGAATTTAGAAAGAGAGCATTGATTCTAGGAATCTCATTAGACTCACCAGAGACTCTTTTGAAGTACATTGGTGGTCTACACAGCTACATGAGGCATGCCATCCTCATGTTCAATCCCACTAATATAGATGAGGCATTTGTACAAGCTACTCATCTAGAAGCTAGAGGAAAGGATGGAAATCTAGAAGTTGGGGGACCATACCAACCCACTACAAGCAAGAGCAAGGAGAAAAGAAAGCAGAAGTGGAAAGCAAGGAAGGCTAATACTGCACAAAAAAGCAAAGTTTCATGCACTCACTATAAAAAGGATGGGCATGATGATGAGAATTGTTGGATTCTGCATCCAAAGCTAAGACATAAGAAGTTCGAGGGCAAGAAGAAGAAGGTTGTTGTAGCTATTCAGAAAGATTTGGGGTCAAACTCGGGAGATGAAACAACCCTTGTAGCCACAAGTATAAAAGGTAAGAATTCTGAAGCATCTACTAGTAATTTTGCTCAATCTATTATTGATGAAGAAAATGAGAGAAAAAGACATGAGCTTTTCCATATTCGATTTGTTTCCAAACATCAAAAGATTGATACTTTTTTCAATAGTTGCTCACAAGTAAATTTGATTTCTAAAGCAATTGTAAAGAAATTGGGATTAGCAACTACACCTCACAAGAAACCATACCCATTCGGATAGTTGAACGATAAATCACAACTAGAAGTGACTAGACAGTGAAAACTCAAGTTTTCTTTTGGGTCAGCATTTGTAGATGAGGTTGAGTTAGACATAATTCCTTTGGATATATGTGGAATTGTTTTAGGAAGTCATTACTTGTATGATAGGAAAGCTATTTTCTGTAGAGCTGAGAACAAGTATCTGCTTGTTAAAGATGGAATCAAATACTTTATAAGAGCTCATAAGCTCAAGAATAATTATACACTCATAAACTCAGGGCAGATGAAAAGAATGATCAATTCATGCAAATAATTCTTACTGATGGTTGTAAAGGAAAAGAAACCTGATAAAACAAATACATTTGAGGGTTGTAATGCTAAACAACAAGTTGATGTAGAAAAGGTTGTTTCAGAGTATGATATCTTGTTTCAAGAACCTAAAGGTCTGCCACCCAAAAAGGAAATAGTACATGAAATTATTTTACAGCAAGATGCTCCCTTTCCTAACATTGGAATGTACAGGTTGTCTGCTTTAGAGAATGTTGAAATCAAGAAGCAGGTGTAGGATTTGCTCAAGAAGGGGATCATCAGGCCTAGCACATTACCATGTAGGCCACCAATCATCTTGGTGAGAGAGAAAGATGGCTCATGGAGAATTTGCATTGATTACTGAGCACTCAATAAGATAACAATCAAAAATCGTTATCCCCTTCCCCACATAGATGATCTTTTAGATCAATTGAAGAAGTTGTCTATTTCACCAAGATAGACTTGCACAGTGGATACCATCAGGTCAGAGTTGCAGAACAAGATGCATGGAAGACTGCTTTCAAAACAAAGCAGGGATTGTATGAGTGGTTGGTTATGCCTTTTGGCTTAACTAATGCTCTTGCTACTTTCATGAGATTAATGAATGATGTACTCAGACCATTTCTTGATGATTTTGTTATAATGTATCTGGATGATATTCTGATTTTTAGCAAAATGTGGGAAGAACACTTAAAGCATGTTAAGTAGACACTATATGTTTTGAAAATAGAAAAACTTCAAATTAAACTCTCAAGATGTGAATTTGGAAAAACATCTCTAAATTATTTGGGTCATATAGTAGGGGGTGGTGAATTGAAAACAGATCCCTCTAAAGTGGCAGTCATTGTAAACTGACCTAAACCCAAGTATGCTACAGAAGTGAGAAGCTTCTTAGGGGTAGCACAATATTGGAGGAAGTTCATCTCTAACTTTTCCTCAATTGAAACTCCCTTACATGATTTAATAGGATTGAACAAGGTGTTTCAGTGGGGAGGAAAACACCAGAAAGCCTTCAACACCTTGAAAGAAAAGATTAGTACAACCCCTGTACTAGCACTACCTGATCTGCAAAGACCATTTTAGATCCAAACAGATGCCAGTGACTATGCCATGGGTGTAGTGTTGACACAGCATGGTAAACCCATATGTTATCATTCTGAGACTTTTAATCCTGCAGTGGTTAACTATCCTACCTATGATAAAGAATTGTATGCATTAGTGTAGAGTGTGAAAAAGTGGAAACATTACTTAATGGGAAAAGAGACAGTAGTACATACGGATCATCAACCACTTCAATATCTACACTCCCAAACTAAGTTGCAACAATCAAGGCACTACAAATGGATGGGTTTTCTACAACAGTTTCATTTAGTCATCAGATATAAAAAGGGCATACATAATAAATTTGTAGACATGTTATCTAGACCCATTATAAATGCATCCACTATACTTAAGCATAATTCTATACTACATGAAAGCTGCATTGAACAATATGCTCAAGATATAGACTTTAAAGATGTATATGCAACTTTGAGTCAACGCAAACGGGTAGAAAAATTGGATTATCATGTGAAGGACCAGCTCTTATACCATTGTGGGAAACTTTGCATTCCACAAACTGAGAGAGTAAAGATAATTAGGGAAGCACACAGTTCCCTAATATCAGGTCACTTTGGGGTAAGTAAAACAGTTGCACAACTGTAAAGATTTTGTTATTGGCCAAAAATGAATGAGACAATTTCTAGATATGTAAGAGGGTGTACTATGTGTGCTAAAAGTAAGCCCAGTAATAGAAAACTAGGCTTGTACACTCCATTTCCAGTTCCTTCTCACCCTTGGGAAAGTGTTTCCATGGATTTTGTTGGCGGACTACCAAAATCTAGGAAAGGTCATGATTATCTATATGTTGTTATGGATAGGTTCAACAAATGTGTATTTTGATACCTTGTAATAAATAGATCACAGCTGAACAAACTGCAAAATTGTTCTTTGAACATGTATGGGTTCATTTTGGATTACCCACTTCCGTTGTATCTGATCAAGACACCAAATTTGTGGGGAAGTTTTGGTCAAGTTTGTGGGAACTGATGGACGCCAAATTGAAGAAAAGCACTGCTTTTCATCCACAAATTGATGGCTAGACAGAAGTAGTTAACAGGACAGTGATCCAATTACTCAAAGGATATTGCAACAAACATCCTAAGCTTTGGGATGAACATTTGTGTTATGTGCAACATGCTTACAATAGAGAAAAACATTCTTCTACACAGAGATCTCCTTTTGATACCTGTTTTGGTCAGGGAAAATTTTAAGAACCCCCCTAAATTTATAAGTATAATAAATGGGCGAATCTCCATGGTATATAGGAAAAATGGAAGGCGATTTTATCAATAATATAATATGTATATATAATTTTTTGGCAAATCTCTCACCAGGCATGGCGAATATTTTACTCAATTATAAAATCTTGTAAGATCTTGGTATTACCATGGGTAATCATAAACCTGGAGCTTAATAATTCTATTTTAGTAATTTATAAAAATAATAAAATTAATAGTTGATTTTTATTTTATTTTTTATTATAACCAAGCTAAAATGTTTAACACACATTAAATTACAACATCCATTTTTACTCTTGATCCACCAAGCCCAAGAGGGATCAAATATTTTTTCACTCTATGCTAGTTTGCATATCACGATATTTGATACCTCTCGGGGGTTAGTAGATCCAGAGTAAAGATGGATCTATGCTGGTTTAATTCCCCCATTAAAATAGGCTACATTCTAGGTGAATACCATGGGTCAATACCATGTGCCATTTTTATTTTTATTAATACTAATATTAGGGTTAATAATGTTTTTTACATGGTATTAATAACAATCTAGTCCATGGTATTTGCACCATAGTATTTTTCCCATAGGTTTCACACAATCTAGTCCATGGTATTTGCACCATAGTATTTTTCCCATAGGTTTCACCTAAATATAACGCATTTTTTTAGTGTTCATAAATATAAGGTGACTTATGTAGTAAATATAAAAAAAATGTTTTATTTGTTTACCATACCTCTCGTTTATTTATATTTTTATGAATTTAACATACCTCTTTTACAAATATGGTATTTGGCCCATAGGATTCACTTAAATAAAACCTCTTTCTTGAGCCTTATGTTTGGTCAATTTAGTGTGTCCTAAATTGCTACATCAATTGTCAATCCGGGATTCGTAAGCTAACGAAGTGTGGCGCACTATATGTGAAAGATAACCTATTTCTTACTTTTGTCGTTTTTAATTTTTATGTTGTTTGGGGGTTTTTATCTTTGTTTATGAAATTCCCATTCCTAAGTTTCTAGAAGGCAAGTATGGCTATAGGTTCTTAAGGCAATTATGTCCTCTATAAGGGTTTCCAAAACTTAACACTTCAGAAGATTTTGGAATACACCAGTGATGAAAGAAATACTTGAATCAAGAATGAAAAGATGTTGCTATTTAAAACAAGTAAATAATGAACCACTGAACATGAAACTATTGTCTCTGCTGCTGTCTAAGAAATAAAACAGAAAAATGATTTAAGCTACTGCACTTAAAGAAATTAAAATTTGCAAGGAAAGTAAAACTAAAATCAAATTATACATCCATAATTCGATCCCTCACCAATAGTCCAGCTATGGCTTTCAGAGGTAATCATCAATGTCATGAACAATCTGATATCTAATTTGCAGAAAAGTAAAACTAAAATCAAATTACACATTCATAATTCGATCCCTCGCTAGTAGTCCAGCTATGGCTTTCGGAGGTAATCGTCAATGATATGGGCAGTTTAATATCTAATTGCAGAAAAGTAAACTAAAATCAAATTACACATTCATAATTTGATCCCTCACCAGTAGTCCAGCTATGGCTTTCAGAGGTAATTTTCAATGATATGAGCAATTTAATATTTGAGCTAACTAATAAAGTAAGGAAATGATACTGAAATCAACAAAACAAAACTGGAATTAAAAACTAGGAAAAGCAAAGTCAGCAGAGAATTAATCCCATGTCATTAGTCATTGTGAAAATTATATGCAGATGCCTGGGCTGCCTACTCTATCCTGAAACATGCACACACTCATCAGTGTTATACAAAGCTTGTAGAATCATGAACAACAATGAAATGTTAGAAATATATACGCAAATGAATAACTATAAAACATATGCAGTGAGAATAAAGAAACGATGCATAAATACTATACAACAACAATAGAAACGAAACCTCAATGTGCAGGGGCCCACTGCACAACCTTGGCCAATAGGCTATCAATCCAAAATCATGTTTACGCAAGCATCTAGAACAGAGTCTCCTTATATATATCTCAAAACACAGTTACAACAATAAACTAATGTCACGGCACAGTGAGTTCTTAACAACAAAAATTACATTCGAAAGGCTAGCTATCATGCGTATAGGAACGCGTTATTTATAACAAAGGTTACATAACTGTTTTTCCTGGAAAACTACGTGAACAGAGGACACGTGAAAGAAAATGTCCATGGATTTAGCATCATGGTCGCTGAGATTATGCAATATTATTGAAAGCGGCTGTTGGATCCACATTGTGGTCAGCCTACAGGTGTTAGCGTGCCTCCAAAGATCTAGAAACGGTCACAAAAATCTTCACGTGTTTGAGAATTGAGTCCTGTTGCCGTAGGACTCTCCTGTTTGACCACCACTTGACTACCGTTGACCACGGCCTTCTTTGATGAATCCAACTAGACCAATGGGACCTGACCCATGTCCAAGTCATTCCCAACTTGCCCATGTGGCTTGCTTTACCTTGTGACACCTGCAACCTGTAGGTTAACAAAAACGGCTGCGGAAAGTTGAACCAGCTACGGAAAGTGACAAGATTCCATAGCTCATAAGCAAAAATCTAGTTCAAACAACAACACAAAGACATAGTCAAGAAACCACTTTAAATTCTCTTTTATGACTAATATGCAATGATATTGATAGCTTAGGAGGTCCAGGTGAATGGAAAGAAGCTAGAAAAATGTGTAGGAAAGATGCAAGTTCGGGGCTCAACATACCCCCACTGTGAAGGTGTTGCATGTCCCCATGCAACCAAAATTTTGATTATCCCCCCTTTAAATCATATGCTCTGAGACTTCTGCCAGTACATCCAGCCCTCTTCTTCTCTTTCTTGGTGCTGCTAACATCCTGGGCTTCCTCATCAAGTATCTGAATTTGAGATTGATCAGTGCTTTACTCATCTTCCTGCACTTTTTTCTTCAATTTCCTGTTCTTTCTCTGCCATAGCCCGAGATGTAGCATGGTATTGTCATGAATGATCTTATCCAGTTTGCTTTGCTCCTTTAATGCTTCATTTTCGTGTTTAATGTGTCTATTTAGGACCTCTAACTCAAAAATTTCCTGTTTCAATGATTGGATTTGAGTGTCTTATGATGGATGAGGCTGGATGGATGAAGTGCTTGGACCTGTGGCTCTCTTTTCCAAGGATTCTATATAATTGTACATCTCTTGTTGATTCTGGTCTATTTCGAGTGAAGTTTTCCTTGGGCTGATCCCAAAGTCCTGTTGAGGAGGACTGATTTCATAGTATAGTCGAGAAGGACTTATGTCAACATCTGGAGGACTAGTTTCAATGTTTGGCTGAGAATGAGGTGGGCTACGGCCAGCTGGAGGTTGTTCCAGTGTTCCCCCTCCCAAGTCAATAAAATGGGGTCCTTTTGTTTGTTCTTTCCTCCACTTTCCTCTAAGCCTGGTGCTTCTTCTTAAATGTTGTGGGCTAGTGCCCTCTTCCTCAATACTCTGTTTTGCTTTTTCTTTCTTCCTGGCTGCAGCTGATTGTCCTTGAAGGTGAGTTAGCCTTTTAGACAGTGTTTGGTGGTCCTCTTCTAAGGGAGGTTCTGGTGATTGGTAGACATCCTCTATGTTTCTTTTCCCTTTCAATTTTCTTTGCTTTTCATCCTTGGTTCTTTCCAGCTCCTCTTCTTGATTAACTTCTTTGTTTTGCTAATAGGAGGGTCTTGAATTGTCACACTAGTTTCATTTTTCCTACTCTTTCTTGTTGTACTGCTCTCAGGAATTTCAGGTGGATCTTGAAAATAGTTTCTCACCAAAAATTGTTCCCAGGTATCCCTCTTTTTCTTCAACTGGTCTTCAATTAAAATTTTCACCAGCCCGTGATGATACAAGTGGGGTTCTATGTCCTCTATATTCTTTTGGATGGTTGTGCACATATTTTTCAAGCTCATTAATAGAAAGCAAGGTAGATTTAGGGTTTGATTCTCTAAAAAGTTCATCAACAATCGAGTATGATACATATACATTGCTCCAAAATGGCCTTCACACATAATGAAATTTTGAATAATCAACAGTAAACTGGCCCACTTCTCTTCTAAAGCATGGACAACAATTCGTCATTTAAATATAGTTACATCCATACCTGGATTGCGTAAGATAACCCTCCAAGCCTTCTCGTCAAAGCTCTTGTTCTTGAACCAGCGTTCTCCCAATTTCCACCTCCAGGCCGTTAAAATACCTCACAAAAGCTTTTGTAATCTCCTTATTATAGCCTCTGAACTTTTGAATAAACCGAAGCCATCATACCTTTTTCAATATGTTCTTTACTTGCAGGTATCCCTTCATAAACTTGGTCCCTTCCAGTTTTTCCCTCAACAACAGACCCATTATTTCCTTCTGTTCTTTAAAATTCGTCTATGTGTGAAGGGTTTAGTGGAGGTGAGACGGCTGTATTAGCGGGAGTGAACAGGGTTTATGGAGAAAAAAAACGATTGTAAGCGGAAAACAGAGGACAAGCAGTGGAAGTGAATTCATAGAATGGAGCGGAGACTTATGTGAATGAGGTGGTAATGTAGTCGTGGCTTCTATAAAATACTATAGGAGTGATGGTAGAATTTTTAAAATGGACGGCTGTGGAGTAGACATAAACACATTCATGAAATGGCTGCGGAATTTATGCGGTGGAGGAGAGCCGTAATCAAGTCAGCCACATCCCATAATTACAGGTGGAGTGTGAAAATGCATCCAAACACGAGTTAAATCCGAGGATTAATCATGAGGCCGTTGGAAAAATAAATGCACTGTTCGTGGAGGAATGTCATGGAATGGTTATGGAGGCTATCACGCCAATCATAGCATATAGTGGAGCTTTTGATTTAATAACTATGCAAAAATGTGTTTTGAATGCCATTTGAAATAAATTTCTACTCACACCTTGGAGTTTTTGCCAGTTGTTGTCCATAACCTTTGATCAGCTGCCCCTTGTTGATGCCTTGAGGTGCCCCATGTCTTCATAATATTTCCTCGGTCATACCTGCATTTGATTTTTATTATTTTTGCCTATCATCTAACTGCCAATGTTGAATGACAAGGTGCTAGCTGCGAAAACACAACTAGCTGCAGAATCAGTTTGCAGCTGCGGAAACTGGATCCAGCTGCGGAAAGTCACTCAACGATCTTATGACTGAATGAGATGGATGAATGATGACTGAATAAATGAAAATGGTCATAAAAACGTTTATTGGTGGAATGAAATGAGATGAATGAAATGGAGTGGAATGAAATGAAGTGGAGTGGAATGAAAATGAAGTGGAGTGGAATGACAATGATAAAGAGAGGGATTTTTTTTTTGGAAAATATAGGGCGTCAGGAGTTCCTGATTTTCGCCCTGTATTTTCTATATAATACTGCCAATCAGTGATTGGTTTTCAGGCTTATACATTTTTTTTTAGAACAGAAAATAACAAAGGCTAGGCTGGTGGAGAAGAAGGATTTTTCTCCACCAGCCTTATTGCAGAACTATCTTGAAAGATTTTGGCAAATTCCTCTTTTGAGAGTGGCTTATGATAGATCTTTAATCGGTGACCATTCACAATAAGAGGAGTTTGATGTTCATCAATGATTTTGATTCTTACCGCTCCATTGCTAAAGACTTTATCAATCTCATATGGCCCAAGCCAATGAGTCTGAAATTTACCTTTGAAGTCTTTAAACTTGGAATCAAATAGCAATGCCCAGTCTCCTTCTTGAAACTTTTTCTCTTTCATGTATTTGTCATGCCACTTAGCTCTTTGATATTGAACTAGATCAGTTCTTAGGATTGCCTCTTGTCTGATCTCATCTATCTCATTTACCTGCTCTATTTTATGCTTTTGGGCTTTTGATAGATCCATCCCCAATTGAACTGCCATCTTGAAGGTTTTGACTTGGAACTCAATGGGAGCAGGACTTCTTTCCCATAAACAAGTTCATAGGGAGAATGTCCTGTTGTATTTATCCATGTAGTTCTGTAGGCCCACAAGGCTTTAGGAAGCCTTTCTACCCAATCTCTTCTGTGTAGATGAACAGTTTTGGTGACGATGCTTTCGAGAACTTTGTTTGTAGACTCCACTTGACCATTTTCTTGCAGATGGTAAGGAGTAGATCTTCTGTGCTTGATTTTGTATTCTTCCATCAGCTTCTCCACTAGGTTGGATGTGAATTGACTTCCCTGATCTGTCACAATTTCTCTTGGAACACCAAAGCTAGTAAAAATATCCTCATAAAGAAAACTAACAACTGAATTTTCAGTAGCAAAAACTAACGCTTTGGCTTCTACCCATTTAGTGACATAATCAGTACATACCAATATATACTTCTTTTGTTTAGATGGTGGATTAATAGGTCCAATGAAATCTAAGGCCCATTTTTCAAAGGGTTCAATGAGTACCTGTGGTTGCAATGGAATTTCATTTGAAAGGGTAGGTTTCCCTACTCTTTGGCAGCTGTCACACCTTTTGACATATTGTTTTGCATCTTTGAAGAAGGATGGCCAAAAATATCCTAAAGAGAGGATTTTATAGGTTGTCCTTTTGTCAACAAAGTGTCCGCCGCATGGTTCATCATGACATGCCTTGAGAATATTAGGCATTTCATCTTCCCTAACACACCTTCTAATCACAAGATCTGGCCCTGTTTTAAACAACTCGTTAGAAATCCATGAATATTTTAAACTCTCCTAAATAATCTTTCTTCTTTCACTAGGAAATAAATGTGAAGGTAGTTTCTCTGTAACCAAATAATTAGCAATATCTACATACCAAGGAGTCTTAGTAGTTACTGCAAACAAATATTCATCAGGAAACTTATCCTCTACAGGAGAATCTTCTTTAGTATTCTGAATCCTAGACAAGAAATCAGCTACTGTATTTTGTTTCCCTGGTTTATCCAACACAATAATATTGGATTCCTGTAAAAGTAGGAACCATATTGTAACTCTACCATTAGTAATAGGTTTATTCATTAGATATCTAATCACAGAATGATTAGTATGAATAAAAGTTTCATAGCCTGTTATATAATGTATGAACTTATTGATTGAATGAACAACAACTAAGAATTCTTTTTCAGTTACAGTATAGTTCAACTCAATGGGAATCAAATTTTTAGTGGTATAGTAAATGGCATAAGGGAATAAGTCTTTTTGGCATAAGGGAATAAGTCTTTTTGACCCAACACAACCCCTAGAGCTGTATCTGAAGCATCTGTAGAAATATGGAAAGGGAGTTTCCAATTTGGTCCTCTCAAGATAGGCGCTTCAGATATTCTTGTTTTCAAAGTTTCAAATTCTGATTGACAATCAGGATCCCATTTGAATTCACAGTCTTTTGTAAGCATTTTGAAGAGTGGAGATGTTATTTTAGTGAATTTTTCTATAAATCTTCTATAGTATCCACTAAATCCTAGAAAACTTCTAACATCTCTTTGACAATTTGGAATAGGCAACTTGGATATGACTTCAACTTTTGATCTATCAACTTTAATCCCATCCCTTGAAATGTGATGTCCTAAAACAATACCTTCAGTAAACATCATAAAGAATTTTTCATGGCTTAATGAAAGGTTTGTTTCTTTACATCTTACAAGTACTTTTTCCAAATTTTCTAATGCTTATTCAAATGAGTCACCATAAACTGTAAAATCATCCATATAAGCCTCTACACAATCATGGATTAGATCAGAAAAAATTCCTAGTACTGCTCTTTGGAATGTTGTGGGTGCATTACATAATCCAAAAGGAAGCACTTGATAGGCAAAAGTTCCCCATGGACAGGTAAATGTGGTCTTATCTTGATCCTCAGGTGCTACCTAAATTTGATTATAACCACTAAAAGCATCCAGAAATGAAAAGTACTTTTTGCATGCTAATGTATCTAATACTTGATTGATAAAAGGCAAAGGAAAGTGATCCTTCAAAGTTTCTTTATTCAATTCCCTGTAATCAATGCATACCCTCCATTTACCATTCTTTTTAGGTACTATAACCAAAGAAGAAACCCACCGGCTACTGAAATTGGATAAATGAAGTTTTCATTGAGTAGTTTTTGGAGCTCTTCTTTCACTATCTCCCCAAGATTTGGATTCATCCTTATCTGAGGTTGTCTGATTGGTCTATTGTTTTCCTCAATATAGATATGATGGATGCAAGTCTTAGGATCAATACCTTTCATATCAGTATACTCCCATACAAATGCAGTAGAATGTTTTTGCAAGATTTTGGTTAGTTCTTCCTGTTGTGACTTTTCCAAATTTTTGTTGATATTCAATGTTTTACCTGGAAAAATCTCAATGGTAGAACTACCGAACTCTTCCATAGAGTAAAGAGACATTTGCCTTGATGATAAATATTCAATGTCAGAATCTAACTGAAATTGTGTGAGGTCATATTCCGAAGATGTCTCAAAATTTTCTAATGTGTTCAGAATTTGACTATCTTCACTAATTTCAGAAATAGTAAAGACAGGTTGTATAGTATCTTCATCATCAATCCATTCATTATCTCCTATTTCTGTAATTGCTTTTGCAGGAGGATACAGATTGAACTTCTTTGTCGAATTACCATCAGAAATATACATATCCCCAGACCTACAACTGATAAAAGCATCAGATGTGGCTAGCCAAGGCCTTCTTAATAATTGAGCGATCTGCAAGTTGCAATAAAGTAGGTGTAAAAAGAAGGTTAGGAAGTTTTAGCTGTTCCATAGTCTGTCTACTCATGATGTTGATAGCAGCCCCTAAATCAATCAAAGTATTTGGAATTTCTACCCCATTGATAATTGTTTTGACAATCGGACTACCAGGATCTACATACTTCTGCATAATAACTTTTCCCATCATGATATCTGCAATTTTTCCTACCAGGTGGATTCTTCTTGCATCTCTCGGTTTCCTTCCTGGTCTTTTAAGACTTAACTCCTTTATTGTTTTTCCTAGAATAGGAATTTCTTTAATGGGTTGTAACAAGGGAATCTTGATACAAACATTCTTCAATTCATCTAGAAAGTCATAGTCAGGCAACAAGATTTGTTTTTCCACTCCTTTGTCAATTTGTAACCTTTCAGGAAAAGGAGGTGTAAATGAAGATGCAGGTTTCTCAACTATAGGAGTTGTGGAGGTTAACTCTTTTTCTTTTCCTTTTTGAGTGCTTGGGTTTTGAAGAGATGCTTCAAAACCCTTATTGGCTTCAAGAGAATCTTCCTCAGAAATGCTTCGCTTTTGAACATCTATAGAAGGTTTGTCTAAAACTCTACCTGATCTGAGTTGTACATCATTAAGAGGAATAATAATATAGGTAGGAAATTGAAATTGTAGACCTTCCATCATGTAAGCATTTTGAGGGTTTTTATTATTGGGGTTTGGCAATGGCTGAGAAGGAAGTTGATTTTACTTTTGTTGGAATGGGAGCAAGAGTTGAGAATTTGGATTCTGTTGAGAAGGTTGTTGTTGTTGAAATGGCAATGATAGTTGCGGGTTTTGATTCGGAAGTTGTGGAGCTTGTTGGTTTTGAAAAGATGGAGGATATTGATAGAATTGAGAAAATCTCCCATAAGGATTTTGCATACCTTGTATCCATGATTGAAAAGGATTTTGAGGTTG
>APFE030403415.1:100549-145573 GCA_000404065.3 Pinus taeda
TAAATATAAAAAATGTTTTATTTATTTACCATACCTCTCATTTATTTATATTTTTATTAATTTACCATACCTTTTGAGTAAGTATAAAAAGACGTTTTATTTATTTACCATACTTCCACTTTACTTATATTTTTATTTGTTTACACCCTTGCATTGCATGTATATAAGGTGACTTATGGAGTAAATATAAAAAATGTTTTATTTATTTACCATACCTCTCATTTATTTATATTTTTATTAATTTACCATACCTCTTTTATAATATGGTATTTGGCCCATAGGATTCACTTAAATAAAACCTATTCTTGAAAATTAGGGTGAATGGAAGGTTGTAACTAATTTCAAGGGCTAAATTTACCTTTTTTACCCTCTCCCTTAAAATAAGGTGGGCTATTTGAGGTGATTTGTAAAAATGTACTATGATACAAAATATTTGCCCACTAAAAATTTAAAACCCCTTAATTTTGCCAAAGGACGAACATTCGTCCCTAAAATTTTCTATGGTTTTGGTTTCACACCAAGGCCTCCTTTGGATTTTGTCTTTGGTAAAGATACCATAGTTGAGGGACATAGTGATGTGGACAGGGCAACTAGGTTCATTGAACAAATCCAGGAGATCCACCAAGCAATACAGGAACAGCCAGAAAAGAGCCAAGCCAAATATAAGTCAAGGCATGACAAGCATTGGATGGAGCATAGTTTCCAAGTTGGTGACCAAGTCTGGTTGTATATCAGCAAGGATAGGATGCAAGGTGAAGGTAAAAAGCTAAAGCCTATTAGGTATGGGCCTTTCAAAATACTTGAGAAGGTTGGTGAAAATGCTTTTCGCCTTGATCTACCAGCTTACATGCACATCTACTCAATTGTAAATGCAAATTGCTTGAGATTGTTTCAACCCTCACTGATTAAGGATCCCGAAGAGAAGAGTCAATTGCCTTCTATTGATGACCTGCTACCTAAATATCTTAATGAATTGCAGGAAGACGTAGTCCTAGATAGGAAGGTGAGTACGACGCGCAGGGGAGATTGTGAGTACCTTAGAATTGGACTCAAGGGTTCAAAGCCAAGCAATGCAAAGTGGATAGAGATTGGACAAGTGAGAAAATTGTACCCTCACTTAGTCGATGCTTGAAAACCAACGTTTGGTGGTCCAAAAGCTTTTTCAGTGGGAAGGCCATGATCCGAATTGGATCCTTGAAGAAAAATGAAAGCACCGTGACTGTATCAGATTGGGACAAACTTTGAATTCAAGAGCACAGAGTGATCAGAAAGACCTCTGAACAGTGGCAGTTGGCAGCCAGCATGGAACGATGAGGACCTCAGTCAAAGCGCGCTAACCGAGGCCCATGGAGACTATGCAGGAGGCGAAACTGGCACCTAGGAAGCTTGAATCAGGAAAAGGAGGTCGTTTCTGATGCGCAATTAGCATCACTGTGCAAATCTCCTCAAGAAGGAAGGGCCCCGAGCACTCGGTCGCATGGAAGCCGGGAGAACCGTGGGGAAGAGCACTAAAGGCTAAAGGCAGGACCCACACACCAAAATCGACGGTATTTATCGAGGGCACCCTTGGGTGGTAGGCGGATTTGGATGAAGCCTATCGATTCCATTCAACACTCGACATGTGGCAAGCGGAGGAGAGAAAAAACCGCCGCTCATTGCACGCCAACGGTCGAGCAAGTCAATCGCGTGAAATGAGCAAATGAAATTGGATCTGGGGTCTCCAGATCTAATGGTTGAGAATGCACCCGATGAAAGAACCAGATTTGGTAGGGGATTAAGCCGCAATCTACAAGGATTTGAGGTCTGATTTGACCGCTGAGGTGGCAGATGAGTCATTTCCTGACATAACCGAAGAACCAAACCAACGAGGAAGACCTGGAACATTTTGCGAGAGGACAAGTGGCCACTCCCTGTGAGCCAATGACCATGACACAAAGACAAGGAATTTCGAGTGAATAGTAGCAGGCGATCCAACAGAGGTGGAAGGGGAATCGAGCAGTCATGAGATCAATTGGCTTTAAAGCCATGAACATAGAACATAAAAGGACACCGAGAGAAAAAAACTAGAGAGAATAAGACAAAGACATAGAAAAGAAGAGACAGCGAAGAAAAGAGCAGAAAGACAGAGAGTCAAGCTGACCTACAACAGAAAGCAACATCAAGCAATCCCTAAGAGGATCTAACAGGAATCGAGCACCATATTTGGCTCCTCCCATTAATGACCATAAAGGTCAAGTTTTGGTAAGGAAAGGAGTCTGTGTACTCTAGTGGCTTGGGGGATCCAAGAACCACCCTACCAAACATTGTTCTGCTTCGAGAGACTCAATTTGAGCTCCTCATTGTAATTCTCTACTTTAAAGACACAATAAAAGAAGGCCACCACTGAAAGCTAGACCGGAGACATAGCCCTGGAGGATAGGGTGAAATCCTTATTAATTGTTGTGTTCTTGTGTTTTCTTACTGTGTTTCTCTATTGTTTTCCATATTTCCAGTGTCTGTGTATTTCGCAATCTGATCGATCCGTTGCCTAAAATCACATAGACACACACCAGCACCTGAGTCTATAATACCTTCATTCAATAGCTAATTAACTGAGGTCACTCATAGGGTGATTATCAGATCAATGATGAAGATTTTCATGGAAACCTTAGAAGGGAAAGCACGATCTTGGAATGAAGGTCTTCCATCTACTAGTATTTATTCTCCTAAAGATTTTCATTCAGTATTTTTTGAAAAATATAGAGAATCTCATCCTTCTTTGTTATTGGTTGAGGATTGTTGTGAACATTTTGAGGTTTTCATTCAAAATATATAGAATTATTATGATGATGAAGAGTTCATGGATGAAGAGATATTGGAGGCTTTGTATGAGAACCCTTTCCATCACCAAGAAGAACAGGTGTCTTCTCCCTTAGATGAAACTAAAACTGAGCAAGATCTCAATGATGAAAGTCATCTTCCATCTTTTGCAGTTGATTACAATTTGCAACAATCTTGTGATCATGAGGGAGAAATTGTAGAGTTTAGCAGCCTTGATGCACAATATACATATGATAATGGTCATTTCAGCTGCCCTAATTCTGAGTTGGTTTACATTAAGATCCTTGAGATTCATCATTCATCCATTGAGTTAAAAAGTAATGAACAGTAGCATGAGAATGCAACCCAAGATGATGGGAATAAAAGGGTATGTGATATAGAATTGCATCTTGTTGTGCCAGTTGTGGAAGAGTATATTGAAGGTAATCTTTTCCAAATATTTGATGAATTTATTTCTCTAGAAGCTTTCAATCCATATTTACATGAAGAAACACTCATACATGTAGCTTTATATTTTGAGGATGTTATACTTCAATTTGACCATCATGAGTTGCACGAAAGTGGTGAAATAGAAGAGGTTGTTTTAGAGCCTCTTGTGCATGATGATCTTCCTCCAAATTCAGAAAATGAAGAGTGTCCTTGTATTTCTGCTAACTTTCAAGATATGGTAATGTTTCATATTATTGAAGACCCTATTGCAAATTTGTTGCAATCATATGGGAAGACATATTTTCTTGTATTTATGGATCATGAGCACATGTTAAGTGGACACTTGGAGTTGTCTATCTTTCATTTTTTCTGCCCGCTCATGGAAAGTACGAGCAGGATTCAAGTAAGTAGCCATTTGTTAGAATTGTTACACTAGAGGGATCATATCACGTGATTGTATATATATCTTCAGCAGGTGGTGGTTATCATCAAGATTTGAAGCCCGAGATGAAGTCCCTAAGATCCCAATAGTTTGTTGCCATGTGTAAATCAAGTCAGTTTTTTTTCTCAATTTAGTCAGTTAGTCATTTCAATGTCGTGTTTTGGGTCTTTTTACTTCTTTAACTCCATTGCCTAATGGATGAGGCTACCTAGTCTATGGTGTTCTTGACACCTCCTAAAGGAGCCGCCATCCCCAAATGGAGCCAATGTTAGTGTCTGTTAGTAACCAGTGATCAAATGTACTCTTTCAAAAAATTTATTAGGGTCCGAGGTCAAATTTTTACAGTTTCAATAGGTTTTCAAATAAAATTTGATCACTGGTTAGTTCTAGGGCATTACTACTCCCTCAATTCTCAAGGTCAATATATGCCATCATGGTCTTGTCATCACTCCTTGTTAATAGAGAGTGCCTTGGTCACATCGTCAATGAGTTATATAAGGTTCATGTCATCACTTTATTTCCCAATTCTGGGAGTAGTAATTAGGGGCAAAAAATGTTCAAAGAGATTTCAACTTGTTTCAACATCCCCATTCATATTTCATATACCTCCCTCAACCTCCCTCATAAATCCCCTCATTCCCTCTAAAACCCCTTTTTCCTTGGGAAAATCCTAAAATCCTAGCCAAAACCCAATTTTCTCCTTTGGAAAAGTTCATTTTTAACTCTAGCCTTATCCCAAAATCCCTTTGTATATCCCTCTATCCACATTTCCATTTCATTTATACATTGAAACTCTAGCTGAAATCCATTTAATATTCCAACTCTAGTTGTGTCCCCCATTTCCCTTTGAAATGTTTTAAAATATTCATAAACTGTGTCTTAAGTCTATTTTAAGGGCTGCAACCCACAAACCATATCGATATCAGCCAATTTCCTTGTGTGATACAAACAATCGCCTGTCTCCCATTCCTAATATGATTGTGACATCGCATATCACAAAAATCTTCCCCACCGATATCGCAAAGTTATTCCCCGTTGATATCACAAGTTCCCTCATTCTCTGATTGTGATAACCCTTCTGCTCACCAATTGCAATAAGTCCTCCCTCTCTAATTGTGATATCGCAATCGAGGATTACACAACTCTTAAGTCCCTCCTCCGCCAAGCCCCTTCCGATTCCCTAATGGCGATGTGTGATATCTCTTCTGGACGCGATATTTTATAGATTGTAGTTGTTAAAGTTTTAGGTCCAGCTCATCGGAAAAACACTATGAAGCATGGTAAAAGGCCCCTCTCCCTAATGTGATTGCAATATACAATGGCCCAAATCAACGACCCAGATTTAATCAGCCTGGATTAACTAGCTCAAATCAATGATTCATAATCCTCCTGGATGGTCCAAATCAGTTCATTATTTAGTGCCCCCAACCATGATTTCTCGTTTTTTTCATATAACTTCCCATATTTTCCAACTTTAAAGATCACGGTCTCCATTCACAGAACGCCAAATCGTTCATTTTGCCTCTTCTTAGACGATAGCAAGGACCTTTCCAACATATTTAAAGTAGCAAAAGGATAGAGAACAACATTGCACATTTATCACAACAGTTTTCATAATAGAATGTAGTGAAAAGTGGAACAATAGCGCAATTCATCAGCCAACAGGACTAACAGCAATGTAATTTGAGGCCTCAGTTACTACTAAAATTCCCAGAACAACACCAGATCTCAGCCAACCGATATTATTAGCAGTTTGAAACTATTTTTTATAATTTTTTGTAACAAATCTTGAATTTTGTTTCAAAATATTTATTTCTTTTGACTTAGTTACCGGAGAATCCACAGTATGAACCATTTTGCTTCAATGTTTCAAATCCCAACTAGGATCCATCATCAGGACTTAAGTGTTAGATGCTATTTAGTGAAGGTTTTGTGGAGCTAGTGTACTTGTGATTATTTGTAGGAGTAATATATAGGAGTTGCAACTATTATAGTGGGATTCATGTGGTATGTTCATTAGCAGTTTTTTTTCTTCTGTTATCATCAGCATGAATGTATTGTCCCCTCTACTTCCATATTAATTATTTCTTGTGATTGTTTCATAAGTATTAAATAGAATTCATATGTTTATGCTCTATTTTGATTAAACTGTCATATTTTTGTTACATTTTCCTTTGATAAATGAATTCATGAAACTCATGCTCATTTTGAAACCTTACTTTTCTACCCTATCCACCATGACAAACCAACAATGCTAATTGAGCATGCCGGCCTTACCCCATTATATCTCTACAAACTCATCTTTTGGAAACCCTGACCTAGCCCCCTAGACTTAGACCTTCATCCAGAAAAAACCCTAAAATCAAAAACCCCAAATTGCGTTGAACTATCTAACCTAAAATCCATTCTTGCACCAGTCAAATCCTTGGGTATGACCATAGAGAGAGCCCACTTTGGTTTGGTAGGGCTACTTACCAAATCAAAAGGTTGGTTTGAGGTTACCTCCATCGGTCTCCTTTCTCAACCTTGGGACACTGAGGAGTGCTAACACATGAAACTTAGATTTATTATTTTGTCTCTCTTCCTCCAATTTTAATAAGGTATATATTCTTACATCCATATATTTTATTGAGTTTGTATTTACTTCTTGAGCTAATTGCATAGATGGAAGAAATACATTTGGAGGTAGGATAATTTCCTTGCCATATATAAGTAAGGGAAATTACCCAATTCTTGCTTTGGAGTGACTCTATCAACCCATAGTGAATTGGATAGTTGATTATGCTAGTTTATCTGATGGTTTTAAACTATTTTCTTCATTATTTGTATTAAGTTTTTATTTGTTGATTCTTCTAATCCATTGCCCCGAGGGTAATTACTGGTAGAAAACTTAATTGTATACCTTTACCCAAATAGAATTCAACCATCTTCAAAGAAGAAAAATAAGTGATGTTATCAAATACAAAAGATGAAGGAACACCAAACTTGGAAATTATATATATTTCAAGAAAAGATATCACTTGTTCATCATTAACCTTTTTTAATGGTATTTCTTCGATCCATTTGTTGAAATAGCCATTAGAAGTGAGAATATATTTATGTAGCTTTGAAGAACTTGGATTTATCTCACTCATAATATCAATACCCCATTATTCAAAAGATCATTTTACTCCCACAAGTTGTAAAGGAATAGCTAGTCTTTTTTCTTTTCTAAAAGTTGTCTGACATGTTTTACATATCCTTGCATATGCTTATGAATCTCTGAAGAGAGTTGGACAATATTAACATGCTTGAAGAATCTTGTGTGCGGTGGTCTCTCCACCATAATGACCTTCAGCTGGTCCATCAATTAATTCAGTCCTTACCTTCTCTACATCAGATTTCTCCAAGCTTCTTATTAAAACATCATCATACTTATTCCTAAAAGTACCCCATCAATCAGCTGATATTTAGCACATTTTAATATTAAAGTTTGTTTTTGTTTAGCTGCTAAATAATTAGTTGCAGTTCCATTTGTTAAGAAATATCTAATATCATAATACTAGGTGTCTGGTTGTATAGGGACATAAATAATTTGTTCTTGACTCACCTCAAACTCATTGTACCAACCTTCCTCTTGATTTGAATAGGAACAGTATTCTTCATCTGAATGATAACATTTTGGTTCAACTAATAACTTGCACAGACCTTGTCCTCTTATAACCTTAGATGGTTTGATAAAATCATATTCTTGGAGTGTATTCATCCAATTTTCTTTTTTTTTCTCCTAATTCTTTTTGTACCAATACATTATACACAATAGGGTGAGGAACTATGATTTTAGTATGTGATTTTAATAGAAAAGGCCTAAAGTGTTTGATAGATTTAAACTGCATATGATTGCTTATCTATATCAGGATGATTTAATTCAGCCCCTTGAAATTTGAAACTCATGAATGAGATAGGTATTTCAATAATTTTAACATTCTTTTGAGTAAGGAGTGTTGCATTAGAGAAATCATATGCACAAGTGTACATTAAAAATTCTTTGTCAAAATCGGGATTGATATGTTCTAGAGTTGCAGTAGCAATAGCCTCTTTAATATTTTTAAAATAATATTTTTCTATTGCAGCCCATTTAAAAATGTAATCCTTCTTAATTATGTCTTACATATGTATCACAATCTCTGCAAATCTAGGGATGAATCTCCTAAAAAAATAAATCTTACCAATATTTCATTTTTTTATTATGAGGAAGAGAAATTTGCATAAAAATTTAATTCTATCTCGATCAATTACAATGCAAATTTTAGAAACTGTAAATCCAAGCAATTTACCTTCAGTGATAGAAAAACTAGTTTTCTTAGGATTTAAAGATATACCATATTTGTGGCATCTATCAAAAAAAATTATCAAATGATCAATCTCTATTCTTTGAATAAATAGTTATATCATCCAAATAGAAAACCATAAAATTATTAAAGAGTTCATCAAAATCAATATACTTTCTCTTTGAAAAGTTACTCCTGCATTTATTAGACTAAAAGGAATCTTTTGATAAGCACAAGTGCCCCATTAGTTCAACAAGTTTTTTTAATTTGATTCTTTGGTGTAACCAAAACTTGGCTATAACTAGAAAATCCATCTAGTAAGAAAAACACTTCCGAACCAACAACAAATTGTAATATTTGTTCCATAGCAAGAATAAGGTAATTATGTTTTTTCTAATGATTTATTAAGATTATGAAAATCAATACAAATCCTTATGTCCCCATTCTTCTTTCGGACTGAAAATAGAATTGAGACCCATTGAAAATGCCTAACTAGAAAAATGATTATATCCTTCAAAAGTGTATTCAATTCATCTTTAATTTGATCTTCGATTCTTAGATGCGCTTTCCTAAGTTTTTGCTGAAATGGTCTAGTGTTTGGTTTTATTAGAATAAGATGTTGAGTTATCTTGGTATCATAAACCTTCAGGTCATCATATGCCCATGCGATGTATTTGTATTCCTTAACCAACTTGATAAATTTTGTTTGTTCAACAGGAGTATAGTATGTTCCTAGAGTAACATTTTGTGGACTTTTGTCAATTCATGAATTTCCAACTTCATATTTCATCAAGGAACTGTTGGTTTTACAATTAATACTTCCTTTGAACTTACTCTAAAAATCATACAAATTTTCGAGCCAAACTATTGATTTTGGTATAGAATTTTGTGATTAAAGCTCGTTTGGAAAATCTAAATTTAATTGGAAAACATGTTGATCTTCTTCATCTATTATTGATCCTTTGAAAGTATCTTCCATTGTCAAGAAATATCTTATTTGGTTGCCATCATCAAAAACTCTCCAATTAGAGATGTTGTCAGGGACAAATGGCCTAAAAAGGATTTTTATAAAGAATTTTTTAGGTGAAATGTTTTCAATTGGAAGAAGCCTTGAAGGAACATTAGCCAAAAGGTTAGCATTCTTGTTTTGTGAATGAGATATTGAATTCCACACCTCTTACCTATAACTCTTCAAATTACTAGAGACAAAGTGCATGGTTTTATTACATTTCTTAACTATTATCTTTGAATCCCCCAAGACTTTAATTTTCTTAACTTTCATCTCAATAGCTTTACGAAGCCCTTGAAGCAAGGCTCCATACTCAGTAACATTATTAGTGCACTAAAAGTTAAGTCCATATGAAAGAAGAAAATTATTACCTCATGGATATAGTAAAATACATCCAACATCACTGTCTTCTGTTGATTTGGAACCATCAAAGTATAAAGTCTAGAAATCAGCATTTGCATCAATAGTTAGAACAAAAGAAGGAGAAGCAGAATATGATATTTTCTTTGAACCTAAGAAAGGAATTGTAAGGAAATTTAAACTTTAAACTTTTGTTTTGGGAATAAAAGATTCCTCGGATGCATAATTACCCAAAATAGTGTCAAAATAATAATTATCTAATGAAGATTGTGAAAACATAACTGGTTCATTAGGTTTTTCATGATTGGTTACAGTATGTGTCATATGCTTTTCCCTTTCTAATTTTATTTTTCAAACCAATCTCTACTAAGTAACAAACCATAAGACTCTGGAATATTTGTAGTAATGATATCAATGATCTAAAAAAATTTAGGATTGGAAGCAAGTCTTATAATCACATCTTTAATCTCTCCAAGTATCTTAACACTTGGTTTGTCATGCTGCACAATTTGAGTAGTGGACTGTATGGGTGTTATATACCTAGGGGGGATAATATGGGGTACAAAGGGAGGTACCTAAGGGAATAATGTAATAATGGGATGGGCCAATGTTATATACCTGGGGGGATAATATGGGGTACAAAGGGAGGTATCCAAGGGAATAATATAATAATGGGATGGGCCATAGTAATAAATAAGGTGGTTAACCCGTATCATGTAAGGGACCACAAGTAGTTAGTAATAATGTAATGGGCCCATGGTATTATATAGATGGTATTGAGGGAACCATGGTAATGACCCATGGTATTGTATGTATGAGTCCTATATAGAGGCTAGAGACTCCCCATTGAGGGATGTCAAGGAATATCGTATGAACAAGCATATGGCTTGTGGAGTGTTCTCCTTCCTTAAGGAGTGAATGTATGGTGTTGCCCTACCTTAAGGGTTTGATATCAATAAAGAATTATTTCTATCTATTTCTATCTTCTTATTTCTAGGGTTTATTTGCATTGTCTTATATTTTCATATCAAATCTATAACAAGTGGTATCAAAGCACTTTCTTGGGCAAAAGTGGAGATTTTTTTTTATTTTTTGCAAAAACTTTCTGGGGCGGTGAGTTTGTAGATCAGATTTGTACGTTTTGGGGAAAAATATACAAAATATAATTACCATTCTAGATTCTTTGTGAAAAAATACCCGATTTCAAAAAAAAAAAAAAATCGGTCAAATCGGAGTTTGGATGAAGGAGATATCGCTAATCTAAAAATCAGTGGTGTTGCAGATATTTTTTTGGGGTAGCGAATTTGCGATGTAGACCTGTACATTTTTGGGGAAAATCTGCAAAATCTAATTACATATCTGGATTCTTTGTGAAAAAAATACCCGATTTCAAAAAAAAAAATCAATCAAATCGGAGTCCGGATGAGGGAGATATCGCTGATTTAAAATTAGCTCTTTTTTCAGAATTTTTGGTGATGGCGGGAGAGTTGCAGTGCAAATCTGAAATTCCAATGCCTGGATCGAGATTTCTATCACATGGGAAGATGCAGAATGGTTGTTTCATTTCTGAAAACAGGTCATAATAGGGATTTTGAGCAATATTGACGAAATTGTGGCCATTTCAAATTTTAGCCAAGTACAGGAATTTTTTTCCAAACCTTCATGGCTTCTAGCAAGGAATCTTTTACAGGGAATGATAAGGGTCCTACTATTGAAGAATTTATAGAATATCAAAAATATTGACGCAAACAATTTTGGGTAAATCGCTTGCTATTTAATCTAAAAGATGAAGCTGCTAAATGGTGGGACTCACTTGACGATTCAATGGTGCAAATTCCTCATGAAAAACTAGAAGAACTTCTTTTAGAAAAATGGTCCCAGGCTACAAAACAAGATAAGGGGAAACATGTGGGGTTATTTCCTACTGGTATATCCTTATTGCAGGTTCATGGATTGATTCAGAAGGAGAAAATCATTGTGTTTATAAATCTGAGTTGCAAGCAAAATCTCATAAATGTCAACTTGGCAAAAAAATTACAAGTGCCAGCAAAACACATTGAAAACACACAAGATGTGCAAGTTTATAAAGATTTGAAGCTTTCAATGGATAAGTATGTGTTGCATGGTGATTTTTATAGTTTAGATATGGATAACATGGATGTTGTTTTGGGATATCCTTCGATGGAATCTGTGGGTACTATCAATATTAATGTACAGAAGAAATTCCTGAAGCTCTGGTATAAAAAGAAGAAAATTACATTATAAGATATTTCCATCAATAAAAAGTTAGAGTACATGGAGGCTGAAGCAGAAGATGTTCCATGGAATGACATATCAGATGATGAGCCAGTGATGATCGACAATCAAACACAAACAAAGGCTGAAGCAAAAAAGGTTACATGTGTTGATACATCAGATGAGGGATCAATGGTTGAAGTAATATTGGAAGATAAGACACCACATCAAGCACCACAACATGCACTAGATAACATTCAGGCTCCAATAAAGGGTGAATTAAAGAAAAATACACCATGGGTTAAAACTTCAAAATATCATCATCCACATCACCCCGTAAGAAAACAACCAACAAGATGGCAACCAATTAGCCACAAGGATAACAACCACTGCATGACAGATGGAGAGGAGCAAAGATCCACCTACTACACATCAACACAGAAGAGTTGCAAAGGTCAACTTCCATCTCAAGTGAGCAAGGCACTAGTGAGATCAAGGGTTCACCTTTCTCTTGGATGGCTAGATGCACATGCATGGTTCCAGTGGACTACTCTTTTGAGTAGATCTTATTATTTGTTTTCTTCCCATGTTTCGGGGATGAAACATGTTAAGGGGGGTGGAATGTTATATACCTGGGGGGGATAATATGGGGTACAAAGGGAGGTACCCAAGGTAATAACGTAATAATGGGATGGGCCATAGTAATAAATAAGGTGGTTAACCCGTATCATGTAAGGGACCACAAGTAGTTAGTAATAATGCAATGGGCCCATGGTATTAGATAGATGGTATTGAAGGAAGCATGGTAATGACCCATGATATTGTATGTATGAGGCCTATATAGAGGCCAGAGACTCCCCATTGAGGGATGTCAAGGAATATTGTATGAACATGCATATGGCTTGTGGATTGTTCTCCTTCCTTAAGGAGTGAATGTATGGTGTTGCCCTACCTTAAGGGTTTGATATCAATAAAGAAGCATTTCTATCTATTTCTATCTTCTTATTTCTTGGTTTTATTTGCATTGTCTTATATTTTCAGATCAAATCTATAACAATGGGAACAAGATTTAATTTTTCAGCCACTAACAAGGGCATAATATTTGATGACGCCCATGAGTCCACTATACAATTGTATACATTTTTATTACAAATATCTAAGGTCAAGAAAAAAGGAGTGTGAGAAGTTGACATATCTCCAATCAATGTTGCAATAATATCTTATGTTCTCTTTGTAGCAGTTTTTTGGGAATTATTTTAACTAGTAGTTTGAGTTTAGGGTGGATCAGTTCCTAAGGCTTTAAGAAGATATGTATTTTTTTGGGCTAATTTTGATAACTAAAACAGGAAAATATTTGCCCTTATTTTCTTCATATCTTCCATGAAATCATTCAATGTGTTCAGTTTGAGGAGCTACAATTAATGAAGTAGAAGCTTTATCAATAGTTTGAGTTTTTTTAGGAGGACTAGGAGGATTCGTATCCGCTGGAGTGGAATTTTGATTTTATGGTATGTTCCTAATCTACACAACATTAACTTCCTCCTTATCTTCAACTAAATCATTATCAATTAATCCTCCTTGTTAGAAATCCCATAACACAATAACAAACTTTCTATATTCAACTTCTTCTTTGTTATCTTCCTATGGTTGTTCCGCTTCTTCACTATCTACAAAAACATTAAACATATTTACAAAATTTGCACATGTTTTATCAAAATTATTATCATTATGTGCTCTACAAAAATCTCTTGTGAATAATCATCCATATTCAATTCCTCAACATTGGTTTGATTAGGATTAGGAGGTTGATTTCTCCTCAATGGTGTCCATGGTTTCTTTGTTGAAGGTATTTCTAAAATAACTATTTTAAAATCATTTATTTCATTGGATATTCCTTTATTACCTTTTGAATAAAATATAGATCAACATATTATTTATCCTTTTTCTCTTCAACAATTTTATTGGTTGTTGGTTTCTTTTAAATAGAAATTGTTTTAGTTTTATCTTGACTTGCTACTTGTTTTCAAGCTATATGTAAGATTTGATTTTTAACATTCAAAGATTCTTCCATATTTTTATCTAGTGTTATATTATTTTCTCTTATTAAAATTAATGAAAATAATGGAGGAATATTTGTAGTATAAACTTCAATGAAAACATCATCGCCTAGTCTTGATCCGGTCAGAATATTATTCAAAAGAGAATGGAATCTCTAATTAAAAATTTTAATTGATTCATTGGGATTCATTTTAATATTTGATACTTACAACACTAAGGATGCCTTTGATTTATCATCACCAATTTTTTTAAGAAATTAAGTCTAAAATACATCCCATCTACTAATAGAACCATCTACTAATGACAAATACGAAGAGGATGTTTTTCCCTCAAATGTATAAGGGAAAAGTCTATAGACTACATATTTGTATTGCACTCTTAATTTTACAAATAACATAAATTGATTATTATGTTGTTGAAGAGAAATAGGCCCATCAGGATTAAACTTTAGGAGAAATATTTCAAGATATTAAGGAAAATCATGTTGATATCCAGCAATGTTAAATGCACCTGTTGATAACCAAATTTAATCAACCATAGTTGGAGTTATGGTGGACAAGTTATAGGTCGTGGAATAATAAGTTGAATGATAGATAAAACAAAACTTGGAAAAGTAGTGGGAACCATAGAAGTTTGAATAGGTGAAGAGGGACGTGTTTGAGTAGCTGAGGTTGAGGGGTGAACACTTACTAATGTAAGTGATTGCGGAGCAACAATTGTAGATTCTCAATCAACTTCCTCAAAAGGAAATAATGGATTTGTTATTGAGGAAAATTCAGATGAAGGTTTAGGACTAACTTGAGATGAACAAGCAATTAAAGTTTCAACTTGTTTTTTAGGTCTTCTCATTCCAAAGAGAGTAAATAAAATAGGAGGATAAAATGATAGTTTACTATTGTTGGGAATAATACTTAGAGGGTGGGTGAATCAGTGTTTACAAATCAATAACTTTTTCCATTTCATAATCATATTTATATACACTACTTCAGTGAAGGGAATTTGCGTGTGAACACAACTATTCTTAAGGCAACCATTGTATATCCAGTGAACTTATGATTCATTTAATTCATAATATGTTGGTCTTTAATCAGTGCATCAATACTTTATTAAACATTAAATAATAACCATGTGCACTAATAACATAATAAACCATCACACATAAGCAACACACATGAACACCAAGATTTAAGGTGGAAACCCAATGCAGGATAAAAACCACTTGTTGTTGTTGCCTATGTCTTCTTTTAGTATAAAGAATAATTTGTTTACAATCTTGTGTTGGTATAGACTCATACCAATATGCAGTCACCCACCTGCAGAAGGCTACAACCTTCTCTCATTCTCTAGCTTCTACTAGAAAGGAGCTACAACCCCCTGGCTCTTGTACTAGTTAATATGTTTACCAGTATGTAGGCATCGGCCTACCACCTTCACTCTTTCTCCAGCTGCTACTAGAAGGGAGCTCCAACCCCCTAATCTAATCACCAGCCACTACTGGTAGGAAGCTTTGACTTCCTCACTGAAGGCTCCAACCCTCAATATCCTCCAGGGACCACATTTCATAAATTTTCAGATTGGATACTCTTGGTACATAACACCACAAAATGAAGGCCATGTTTCATCAAATTTTCATACTGGACCCGTCAGTAACATTGAAGCTCAAAATCAATCACCACTGCAATACAACCATCAAATACACCTGCATCAACCAATCACTGAAACTCAATCATCAATCTCTGATATAACTGAAACCCACTCGTCAATATCTGGATCAACCACAAGAAACTCAATCATCAATCTCTGAATCAACCAATCACTAAAACCTCTGACATAAATTAATAACCTAATCATCAATTTCTGAATCAATCAATCACTGAAAACTCAATCAACCAACACTTAATCAAAAATCAACCAATCAAATGGAACAGCTAGATCACTGTAACCAGTACAGAGATTTGAACCCAAAACATTGCATAAACAACCAAAACTAACTGCAACCTCAAAAATCATATGTAAGAATGTATACGCTACTTCAATGAAGCCAACCTAATTTTATACACCACTTCCTTTAATCCAACCTATGTATACCTCTAAAAGTACTGAATCATAAAACCTCTGAACCAAAACTATACCAAGCAATGAAATTATGAATATCTACTATCACATTACATAGTTCTAAACATATAGCATCAAGGATCACACTTTTTACTCCATCAATCAATCAACTAGACTCGATCTCCTTATGCAATCAATTTTACTTTCAGATCTAATGAAGACATCATTGACAAACAACAGTAAAATAGAAGCACTTATCAGATAGATCAGTCATCTCTTAACAAAAAACTTTTATTCTTCATACACTACTTGGAAGTGTCGAACCAACATGTATATGTGCCTTCACCAAGGTGAACCGGCGTATAGATCTACAAATAAAGACTTATAACTTCGCAGCTATTCTAGACTTCATCTATACCCATATCATAACATTTAAAGGACAAAACACTTATTAGCACTCAGATCTAGCCTATCCATTATCAAATCACATAATGATAAGTCATTATGATCTTGATCCATCATTAGATCTCATCAATCATCAAACACTCAAGTGCATACTTATTCCAGATCAAGGAAAGCATCAGAAACCCATAACATGCATATTTGTTTTTTATCTAACTCTTCATAATATATTCATTCCTTGTACACTTAGCCCTTTAATCTTCTCCTCCTTATATAGTTTTAGTCTTTCTCAATACCTCGGACCAAAACAACACTTAGAACCTGTGGTATTCTTGGACGGGATCAAGTAACTGTTATTCCGCTCAATATTGTGGGCTAATACCATGGTATTGACCCTTGGTATTCTTTTGACCTTAATTTCCTTAATTTTCCATCCCATACGAGCTTTTCCTCTTGTGAAAGTATGTGCATATGTATACGCTCTTTTTGTACAGTGAACCCGCTTGTATATGATCTTTTTGTACAATGAACCCACTTGTATATGTTCTTTTTGTACAGTGAACTCGTGTATACAACTTAACATACTTAAAAACATTATTTTTCCCTAATTGCTTGATTTTGATATGTGGTCCTTTGTTCCATCATCCTATTCTTTTGTACCATTACTTTGTTACCTCTTAATAGACCTGTTATAATGTGATTTTCCATTGTAGATTACTTCTTAATTGATTCCTTTAAACTGCCCTGCATTTTGTCACATCTATAAATACAATTTCCATGCATTCTGTAACATCTGATATCTCTCATGTAGATTCATCTAGTTACCATATACAAGTGATTTGTTCTACTACAAGTGGGTTTCTATGTAGTACAACACATGCATCATAATGCCAACAATTTCCCCCTTTGGACTTGATGGCAACTACTTTGATGTTTGATCACCAAAATCTGTAAATAACATCAAGCTACTCTCCAAACACCAAGCTACTCTCCCCCTTTTGACATCAAGGGCAAAGGGTTGATTGAAAAATGTTAAATGAGTACTTCCATATGGAACTATTGAATATGAACATTGATCATGCTCCCCTGAGCACATGCAATACAAAAATATTTTCCAAAATAATAAGATGACTCTATAACCCAACTATGTGAGTATGACCTCCCTATCACCAATGACTCATACATACATCAATCACCCAGCCAAGTGGGATACACCAAATTTAACTCATCCACCCAACCAAGTGCGTTTACATATTTGACATGATCTTAAAATTCCATACATGACTGATTATGAAAATTATTACATCATAGGTCTTTACATGAAATTTACATAAAATGATATACATGACATTTATAACAAATACCAAAGGTCTAATCAAGACCATGGAAGTTATTAGCAACTATCATACACCATAGATGATTTTCACCATAAGCATCTGTCAGCAGCATCCAGAACAACAACCTATATATGTCCATCATCAGTTTTCAATATAAGCCAATGTACCTTTAATATCATCAACCTGTGACAAAGTATGTCATATATAGGTACCAAATCATCTTCTTGATCTTATCAAGATCACCTTGCTCCATAACCTTCCATGAATCAACTAAGCATATGTCATATTTCCAAGCAGTAATACAAAACCATTCACATTATATCATATATATGTGTGTGTGTGTGTGTGTGTGTGTGTGTGTGTGAAACAACCATAGTCATCATCTATGACCATAATATTATCATTGCCGTAACAAGAACTACATGATCTTTCCATAACTACCCTCAATATATCAACCATGTATCTTCACTAGGAATTTTTCCAATATCCACATCTAATAAGCATCAACCATGATAACCAAACCTATCATCATACAGTAAGAAGTCATCATCCTTATGTGACTAAGTAAGCAATAACACCATTTTCTTGGCCAACCAACATTATTTACCAATGTGTAATTTAATTAATAATTCATGTATCAGCATAATATGTATACATCATAGAGATGGCAATATGTATCTAACAAACCTTGAGCCCATAGTCATTTGTCAAGCTTTCTTGATACGAACAACAACAACAATCCTCAACCATGTGAGAGCCAAGAACTATAGGAATACTCATCCATTACTACACCATATGAATTTTATGCATCTTTGAAGACATGATGACAACAGCATAAAAGAAATGACACTTATCAAATAATGAAGTTGTGTACTCAAGCTTTGTTCTTCTCCTTATCCTTGTGAAGATCACCATGTAAGAAACATACCATAAGTATGCATCATAAAAGAGTCATCTACAATCATTTATAAATCTTATCTGGATAACAACTATGTGTCTCAAACAATATAAGTATCATCTGAGATTTCATCATAGGCAACTCGTGACTACAACATAGTATGATGTATCATTTAAACACTTCAACAGCATAAGCATACTCACCATCGATAAGAATCGTTATGTATCAAAGACTTCTAAATATAATGCCAACAATGCATTATTAGAAGCATAGCATATTCTCCCACTAAACCTGCGCCAACTATTCACTGTCAAATCTGATCATTACATACATCAATTAGAATCATCAAGGCATCATCATCAACTATTTATACATCAAGTCATCAACAACTTATGAGGCTCAAAATCACTTCTAAGTAAAATCCACAGATTGTAGTCATCAATCATCTAGATGGAAAAGATAATTGATAATTGTTTGAACCATATCAAACCCTTTTTTTATGAGTCTGTCCCACTACATCTTCATCAAACCAACATATACTCGACTATGCAGCTTCTAACTCGCGTATATATGCGACTTGTATTCATGATAATTGCGTATGAGAATTAGAACACTGAAATTTCATACTTTCAGTTCCTCCTAAGTCTGCTCTATCTATATATTGAGTTATGCCACATTTTTCTGACTGTAATTCCTTCTTCTTCCATACCTTTGAGTGTGATGATGTTTTCTCCTTTTGGTATGCTAGCCAAAATTTGCTCTTGCATTTTTTTCTATATGCCCAAACTTGTTACAAGCATAACATCTTATATGTTTCATATTCCTTCTAAAGCAATCAATGGCTTTGTGACCAAATGTATTGCAAGAAAAAAAATGTCCCTTAAAGTACCTAGAAGTTGATTATCTTTCTATGTGAGGGTTATTAGCTTGAACCATTCTACTTCTGCATCTTGTTGCAACATGTCCAAAATTATGACATATAAAACATTCAACATTATTCATCAGAGGAAAGAATCAATTAACACTTCCATAGTTAGGAGTAAATGATTTTCTTTGAAGACTTTATTTCCTTGGTTGTTGATGGGGTTGACCTCTTATCTCCTTGTTGCGAATTTCATATTTTGCATTAGATTTCCTTGCTTCAGTTTGTGAGCTAGATTCACCTTCAACAGTTTCATGAAAACCAAGACCAAATTTGATGGTAGGAGACATTTGACTACTAAGAATATCATCCAAAATCTTAGTTCTATCTTGAAATCGTAAAAGTTTATCCTTTTCTTCTAATTCACCTTTTAGGATATTTACCTCAACATGATATTTCTCTTCCTTTTCAAGATATTGGTTCTTCATGATTTCTTCAACTTTTCTTCCTTCTTCCACTTGTTTCCTTAATTTGAGAACCTCATTTTCTTGTTCTTCAAATTCTTGAAGTAGTTCTTCACTATTCTTATTTGAATTTTTAATATCTTCTTTTAGAGAGACGATCACAACTTCAAGACCTTCATAGCAACTGGTTCTTTCTATAAGTTCCTTGGTTGTTGTATCTTTTTCATTCACTTCATTTCTCAATGATATCACTTCGTCCTGAAGTCTTTGACATTGATCTTCCTTTTCCTTGTACTGCTTCCTTATTTTGTTTCCTTCCTCCAACTGAGATTTTAACCTGGTAACTTCTTCTTTGAGGGTACACTCCCTTTTGTCAAATAGATCTTGTTGATCTCTAATTTTGTCTGTGATCCTTTTAACTTCTGCCTCTATATTTCTTTCACTTTCACCCATAAGATAAAATTTAGTTGTTTCACTATCACTTTCATTATCATCAATATTGCATGAGCAAAGAAATGTTTCGCCAGAAGACCAAAATTTTGTACTTGATAATTCTTTTGCTTGTTCATCTTCAATCTGAAGTGGTTCTAAATTTGAATACTTACTTCCACCTAATAGCCAATTGTCTCTCTTGTTGTCAATGTTCCTTTGGGATGTCTTCTTCTTCTTAGGTGCTTTCTTCTTTTGTTTCTTTCCCATTGTTACAATGGATATCCTTCAAGTGATCAAGCTTATACCAAAGGACCCGCTCTGATACCAATTGTTGGGAATAATACTAAGAGGGAGATGAATCAGTGTTTACAAATCAATAACTTTTTCCATTTTATAATCAGATTTATATACGCTACTTCAGTGAAGGGAACTCGCATGTGCATGCAATTGTTCTTAAGGCAACAAGCGTATATCCAATGAAGTTATGATTTAGTTAATTCATCATATTTTGATCTTTAATCGGTGCATGAGTACTTTATTAAAAATTAAACAGTAGCCATGTGCAATAATAACAGAATAAACCTTCACACATAAGCAACACACATGAAAACCAAGATTTAAGGTGGAAACCCAATGCGGGAGAAAAACCACTTGATGTTGTTGTCTTTGTCTTCTTTCAATATAAATAATAGTATGCTTACAATCTTTTACTAGTGCAAACTCATACCAGTACATAGGAACCCACCTGCAAAAGGCTACAACTTCTCTCGTTCTCCAACTTATAGGGGAAGGGAGCTACAACACCCTGGCTCTTGTATTGGTTGATATGTTTACCAGTACGTAGGCGTCGACCTACCACCTTCACTCTTTCTCCAGCTGCTACTGGAAGGGAGCTCCAACCCCCTAATCTAATCACCAGCCACTACTAGCAAGAAGCTTCGACTTCCTCACTGAAGGCTCCAACCCTCAGTATCCTCCAGGGACCACATTTCATAAATTTTCAGACTAGATACTCTTGGTACATAACACCACAAAATGAAGGCCATGTTTCATCAAATTTTCATACTGGACCCATCAGAATGTCATTTCTTGGTACAATTTTGGTTCATAGGTTTTATGATTCAATACTTTTAGAGGTATACATAGGTTGGATTAAAGGAAGTGGCATATACATGCAGGTTGGCTTCATTGAAGTAGTGTATACATTCTAACATATGATTTTTGAGGTTGCATTTGGTTATGGTTGTTGATGCAATGTTCTAGGTTCAGATATGTGTAATGCTTATAGTGTTCTATCTGTTCCAATTGATTGGTTGATCAAAATCAGTCACCACTACAATACAACCATCAAATACATCTGCATCAACCAATCACTTAAACTCAATCATCAATCTCTGATATAGCTGAAACCTAATCATTAATATCTCAATCAACCACAAGAAACTCAATCATAAATCTCTAAATCAACCAATCACTGAAACCTCTGACATAACTAAATCACCTAATCATCAATTTCTAAATCAACCACAACTGAATCAATCAATCGTTGAAAACTCAATCAACCGACAATTAATGAAAATTCAACCAATCAATTGGAACACACAGATCATTGTAACCAGTACACATATCTGAAGCCATAACATTGCATCAACAACCAAAACCAACTGCAACATCAAAAATCATATGTCATAATGTATACGCTACTTCAATGAAGCCAACCTACATGTATACACCACTTACTTTAATCCAACCTACGTATACCTCTAAAAGTACAGAATCATAAAATCTCTGAACCAAAATTGTACCAAGCAATGACATTCTGAAGATATATTGTCATATTACAAAGTTCTAAATAGATAGCATCAAGGATCACCCTTCTTACTCCATCAACCAATCAATCAGACTCAATCTCTTTAGGAAATCAATTTTACTTTCAGATCTAATGAAGACATCATTGACAAACAGCAATAAAATAGTAGAATTGATAAGATAGATCAGCCATCTCTAAACAACAAGCTTTTATTTTGCATACGCTACTTGGAAGTGTCAAACCAGCATGTATACACACCTTCACCAACGCAAACCAGCGTATAGGTCTACAAATAAATACTTATAACTTCACAACTATTCCACACTTCATATATACCCATATCATAGCATTTAAAAGACAAAACACTTGTTAGCACTCAGATCTAGCCTATCCATCATCAAATCACATAATGATAAGTCATTATGATCCTGATCCATCATTAGATCTCATCAATCATCAAACGCTCAGGTGCATACTTAGTCTAGATCAAGAAAAACATCAGAAACCCATAACATGCATATTTTCTTTTGATCTAACTCTTCATAAGATATTCATTCCTTGTACACTTAACCCTTTGATCTTCTCATCCTTATATTGTTTTAGTATTTCTCAATACCTCGGACCAAAACAACACTTAGAACCTGTGGTATTCTTCGATGGGATCAAGTATATGTTATTGCGCTCAATATTGTGGGCTAATACCATGGTATTGACCCTTAGTATTGTTTTAACCTTAATTTCCTTAATTTTCCATCCCATATGAGCTTTTCTTCTTATGAAAGTGCGTGCATACGTATACGCTCTTTTTGTACACTGAACTCACTTGTATACACTCTTTTTGTACATTGAACCCACGTATACAACTTAACATACCTAAAAACATTCTTTTTCCACAATTGGTTGATTCTGATATGTAGCCCTTTATTCAATCATCCTATTCTTATGCACCATTACTTTGTTACCTCTAAATAGACCCATTATAATTTGATTTTCCATTGTACATTACTTCTGAACTGATTCCTTTGAACTACCTTGCATTTTGTCACATCTGTAAACACAACTACCATGAATTCTGTCATATCTGATATCTCTCATGTAGATTCATCTAGTTACCATATACAAGTGAGTTGCTCTGCTACAAGTGGGTTTCTATCAAGTACAACACATGCATCATAATGCCAACAACTATTAGAATGATTCTAATCCCTTGAAAACTATAACTAAGGATGAACACGAGAAGAAGAAACCTCAACAGATTCTATTGTGGATGAATCTGGAACATAGATAACTATTGAAGAAGTATATTTGATTCACTTGAATGAACTGATATAGGAGAGATATTGGTATCACATGATGTAGTGGGAAGATTTGATTCAGAAGAATTATTAGCCATACATTATCAGTGCCCTCCTTCTAGCACCAAAATTGTTGACAGGAAGAAAAATTTCTTCCAACAACAAGTGAGTATTAGGTTAATAAGCGTCCCAATTAGACCCCTATTTGTCTGGTTTGGTTATATACACTCTAGAACAAAGGCCTATTTTTCTTTCTACTCTAAAACTAAATAAATGCTAAATTAAAACTAAATTAGGGAAAATATATGACAGAAACTAATATGTACATTTGACTAAAAATAAAGATCCAAATTGTTGTGTGTGTCATTGTGTCACTTTATCAAACTTACAAGAGGAGGATTGGGGGGATGGGGAATCATTTAAACACAATACTTGGAAAAATATTGTGGATGTTTGACCCTGAATAGAATGTGGGTCCAATTAGCCACACAAAATGATTTTTGGGCTTTATTTTCAAGAGCTTATGAACAGTTTGACTTTGTATTTATATTTTTACAACATGCAATTTACTGAGTTCAAATAACATAAAGTAAATCTATCTCAAAAGTGAGAGAAAATTATACAACTATAGTTCGAACATCATGGATTAGTGTCGATGAATGAATAACTAATAATAAATCTGAAATAATAAACAATATCGACAATAAAATATGTTGAATTGTTTCAAAAGAAGTAATCATAAACACATTCTAATAATCTATAAAAAGTGATATGTAAATGAGAAAAGAAGAAAAATACTAGTAGTTTCTATTAAATATATCACAAGATATCAAGCTCATAACTCCAAAAGTGCATCAAATTTTGAAATGGTCTTCAAAAACTTGAATATCAAAATATTGATTACAAAATCATAGTCTTAAGTTTCAATGATTTCCAACCCCTACATATAATAGTATAAGATTTGCTTTTACCTAAAGATAGAAAATATTTAAAAATTTTCTTCAATAAAGATAATACTAAAAATATAAATATTATCTAATTATAACATGTTCTTGTAAAACTGGGTGTGTCATTTTCTTCTTCCTGGATTTGAGAGGCTGAAGTTGATTCGACTAGAAACATTTTAGGAGCGTTTGTTTGGATGTATGCATCCCATTCTAAATAATTTTCAGAAATATATTGAAGATGAAGTTGTACAAAATTGTGAATATTGAATTGACACTTGGATAACAAATTTTCAATATACCTCTTTTTGCAGTTATATTTTGTTGAAAACTTGGATATCAATTTCATTTATTCAAGAGGAATTTGCAAAAAAAATTGAAAAACTTGTTCATCCTATGTACCAATCTCTTTAATTTTGTTTTCATCAGATGATCATTTATCTTCAAATTCTTGCTGAATAAGTCTCAATGGCACTACTTTCATGAGGGATTTTGGTTGAGGCATATCAAACTCTTTTGTAATATCCATTCTTGAATCCCAAACAAAATCACAAATCTGAACTATATCTTCAATCCATCCCTTAATTTCCTTATGGTTTGAATCTCTCTGGTTTAATGAGGAAATCATTGGCTTTTTATCCTTTTTAGAGAAGTTTACAATATTCTCAGGACTGAATTATTTTTCCCAATCAATAATATAACCAATTTGTTTATTATCATTTTGTCCTCTTCCATTATTAATTCAATTATGTCAGTAAGGAACAATAGCTCTAGGAAAAACCTATAGATTTTATCCATCTACTTGTAAAATTTAAGTTGAACCTTCTTTAACTTCTAATTTACTTATATGTCATGTTCTTTCATGAAATTGAAACTTGCAGCAATTTATTAGCTTTGATAAAATTGTTGCTACAAGGATTCGAGTTCTTTCTTGAAAATTGAAATTTGATTCGCTTGAGTTGTCTTCAAATCTTGAATTTCCTTGGTATGTTAATTAGCCAAATCAGCCAATTTTGTTTACCACAACCGTTCCATATTTGAATTATCAAGATTATGTTTTTTCTCTATCTATTGAATAGTTAAATCAAATCCTTCTTTAAGCACTCTGGAATGTCTCTGTCATTCTTCTTCATTGAAAAATATATTCCTTTCCAGTTGTGCTTCAAGTTATTTAATTTTATTCAAACTTTTTTCATAGACATCATAGAGATTATCAAATGTATGTTGATTATAATTCATGAAAACTTTCAGAACTCGAGTTGACTCTTTAGCTTTATTTATGTTATCACCTGAGGCTTGCCAACTTAATTTTGTAATAGTAATAATAGAATCATGCTTCCTCTTTTGGTCCTCTTAACCACTGATTTGGTTTGAGGGTTGTAGTAATCACTTAAAGAATCAGTTGTTTCAATAATTAGTTCAAATTCCTATAATGATCTAAAAATAGAAGAGAAAATTGGAATATTTGTTGAAATAGCAGTTAATGAAATTCCTGGAGACCAGTCTTCTGAAATTGGCATTGATGACTTAGGACTCTATGAAACATCTTAAATTAATTCCTTATGAATTCTCTGAGGTTCTAGAGTGACCTTCATTGCACTTTGCTAAACTTATTTGTTAATATCTTGGACAATTGTTTGAATGGTTTGTTGGGCTTCAATTTATTTTTGAACAATTTCTTCCTGTGAAAAAATTGTGCTTGTGGAAATCTCTAGTTGGTCAAGTGACTCAACATCAATTATCATATTTTCTACCATAGAAATAGATTGCTCCTAGGTTGTTTCCTTCCACGTGCTTTGATACTTTTCCACTTGATTTTGTATACTACTTTCTTTGTCTTTTTCATTCAAATCAAATGAAACATAAGATTGCAATAAAGAGGTAAATTCAAGTTGAACTAGATATTTTGATACTTAAAAAAATTTCTTTAACATATATAGAAAAGTAGGTTCTACAGGAATATCAGTAAATCAAAAAGTCAAATTTTCAAATAATTTTAACTTTTTTGAAGAGGCTAAGGCATATAGACACCTTTGTTAAAGGTAAAATTTATAAGTATCCTCCCTAAACTGTTGTACTTTAGCTTTCTCTTCATCATCTATGAAATTAACTCTTTCAGCTAGTTCATAAAATTTATCAGCATGAATCAAAACGTAATCATACAAGGCTTGTTGTTATTGAAAATATTTTAATAAGCTTATCAATTTGTATTGATTTATGATAACATTTTTGGGTCATATCTAAATTATGGCAAGAAATGCAGCCAAATTTTCTGTAACAGTTCCTCTTCGACTACAACATATTAGGTATTGTTACAGCACCATCTGACCAAATTTGGTAGGAAAACAGTATTTTGTCACACCTCTTGTTCACTTCCTGTTCCATATCCTGAAGTGCCAAAATGTTGACAACTATGAAGTATATCCATCATGATACACAGACAAAAACATCCCTAAAAAACAAAAGGAAAATTTCCCTAAGTCAATTCTGAAGAAGGTTAGATAAAACCCTATTTTTTAGTGCCAACACCTTTGCTCCACTACATGCCCATTTTGATGGAAGGTTGCACTGCTTTAACCTAGCACTACCAGCGTGGTTTTTGATATTAAAACTTGTGCTAAACCTCTTCTGGCAGGTCTTCCCAAAATGGAGAACCTTTGTATGCTACAAACTTCGAGAACAACAAACTAGATATTGGTTGTTGTAGATATGGTCGATATCTCCCGTTTGGATCTCTTGATCTTATCATTATGCGCCTTCCCCTTGAGATGTGGACCTTCCTCCATCTTTTGTGGATCCCTAACTCCCTATCCCTTCTTATAAATCAACTCCCTTCCATCCCCAAATGGTTGGTCATTGATTTCCTGCATTCCTATACTGAGATTATGCCCAAATATTTCCCATCCTAACTTGGAGAAGGAGTGCTTGAAGATTATTTTCTTGGACTTGGACATCCACCAAAAGGAGGTCTCCAACATCAAGGCATAGGTTGTATGCTTCCCTTTTTAGCTTATTAATATATACATCTGATGTTCACTTTCCATAATTGTGTAAATGTTTATGCTTTTAGCTTAATACTCCTTGATCTATTAAGCAGTTTATGTTTGATGTTACCATATATGCTTGTGTACCTTGTATTGTTGTTTGATCTTTCTTGCAGGTACTCGAACATGAAGAAAAAGTAAGGAGTGAGCCTGGAAGCAAAGGAATCAAAGTCATCTCCAAAGGATTGAGCGATTAACATCAGAGCGAGGTAGGTCACTCTCTCTCTACATTTGTTAAACAAAAGCTAGGAAAGTGTATGTTAGTTTGTTTAGTTTGTTTCTAGACCCACTCATTGGGCTAGAGAGATCACCTTTGTCCACAGAGGGGATTTTCCTTCACAATAGGACCTGGCTACAATTTTATGCACCCTGTTTTTCCTAAATGCTTCATAATTTGAAGAAGATTCATCATCTAAAATCGTTGATTCTACCCATCTTCTTTCTTCAAAGAAACTAAATATTTCTTCCCATGAACACTTACTTTTGTCTTGAGTCTTGAAATGATGGAAGGATTTAAATTGGTATATTTAGGTCCTAGAGTTTTTGTTACTTTCATTTTCATCTTGATTTCGTGAACTGCATGTCTAGAGACCTACGCTTTTCCTTTATTAACCATTTTCAAGTAACTGGTGACATAGTATAAAAAAGTAATAAGTAAAGGAATTTGACAAAAAAATTGAATAATTTTAAATTACCAATTATAAATAAGCTTAATAGTAACCATCAGAATGTAGACTTGATAGAATTTCACTATTGTTATTATAAAAAAATTAAGAGTTTTGTGCACAAACAACTTAAGTAATTTTAACGTGGAAAACTCAAATTTAAGAATTAAACTACTTCTTGAAAGAAATAATGGTGAACTTATAAAAAACCATGCAAAATAAATAAAACCTATAAAGTGTGCATTGGTTCATTAATGTTCGTTAAACGTAACATGAAAGCCAACCGTTAAACCACTCATAAACTGGCGAAGTACTCGAGTAGTCATAATGTCAGTGGTTTTATTTATATTTATGTCGTAAGGCGTTTCCCTCTGAAATGAACTCCCCAAACTGTTGTCGTGTCAAAATATGTGCCATTCGATTTTGTTGTTAGACGATTGGGTAATCATTAGCCATTGATTTGAATTGAGCAATGCCAGGTGCAACGGTTGTTACTCGGTCATTGGATCTTGCAATAACTGTCAACTATCTTCCATATGAACCGTCAACTGTCTTAAAATCCAGATGTGACGTATCAAATTACCAGTTTCTTGATTGTAGTGGCAGGGATTACCAAACAATTCATCGGGTACTCTACTTCTTCATTTAGGTTGTTAGATGATGGGGTCGCTTCCATTATGTCCTCAATGAATCAACGTCATTTCCATTATCCGGATGATGAATCAGCTGGGTGGTTGATCGTTTCATGGTCGAGGGATCATTTCTCCACGTCGCGCCACACTACTGTGAGAAAGGTAATATTAGTTTTTACCATGAAATTCCATTGAATAACATTGATTTCCCTTCCCAAGATATTTAGCATTTTTGGCGACACAATTTGAGTAGGTCAGATTTTATGGCCTAGGTATGAGCGATGGAGCAGCGAAGTAGCTTCACTAATTTTGCGTGATATTGGAGAAGTGGAGCAACGAGGTAGCTTTACTGGCTCTGCTCTAGATTTGAGTAGTGGAGCAACCACGTTATGATCTGATGACAACAACCGAATGGTTCTAGTGGTATTATTAGTATATTTTTGTGCCATTATTCAATCTTGTTTTAAAATTTTTATTTATATGTTTATGATATGTTTTGCATTTTGTAACCAGGTTTTCGATAGATTCTATGTCCATCAGGGTGTTAAAGAACATTGAAGAATCTGCATATATCCCATGCCTGAGTACTCGACCCAGGAGGATCCACTTCAGCATTTGGAATGGGGACAAATCAAAGTGGTCACCTAAGGAGGAAGGGTTAAAATAGATTGGCACAAGACTTCGTTTATGGCCTCTTACCGATCCGTGAATGCATGCAGGGATATGGAGATCCCTCCATTCGAAATCTTAACAATGCCACTGCCAATAATAACAACAATGCTAATTTTGATTTTAATTCATTGCATATTTTGCATGAAATGGCCATTTGATTTTGTTGTTAGACGATTGGGTAATCATTAGCCGTTGATTTGAATTGAGCAATGCCAGGCGCGACAGTTGTTACTCAGTCGTTGGATCCTGCAATAACTGCCAACTATCTTCCATACGAACCATCAACCGTATTAACTTATAAGTTTTTTCTTCATATTTCCAGGTATGCTTCTTCCGTTAATTTTTCGAGTCTGTAAATTGATCTTGCATTGTAATTTTTGATTTACACTGATATCAATAATATTTTGATCTATGAACAAGGTTTTTATTTAGATTTTCAGGTTAGGCAGCTTGTATTTCGAAGGAGAGGCACATCTATTGCAGATCATTAATCCCCTGCAGTGGATCAGTAGTTTTTCGGGCTCAAATTTGTAAGGTATGTATCATATTATTGTACTTTTACCCCCCTTGCATGTCTATTACTTGCTAATGCCTGAGAGAGGATTTCTATGGTGATTTTCACGCCAGTAGTTTTGTTTTCTTGAGCATTTTCCATTTGCTCAAAAGTGCCTCTCTGAGATGGCCGAGGTTTTGTTCTAGTTTTGGTAGATATCGTTGGATTTTTTGTTTCTGGGTGTCGCAGTAGTCCAGCATTTGTTTTGGGTATGACCGCTGTTTTTAGCATAAATCAACTGGGATTTATATTCTTGTAGTTGCTTTTATTAATAGTAAATAGTGTAATGGTTATAGAATGTAATCTCATTGGGTATTTTTTTAAGAGGGATCTGGCATCGCATGGTAACTATGTTATTACATGACAGCAGTTCTTTGGAGAAGGAAAAATGCCGAGAGGTGGGTTTCGTGTGCTGCATCTTGTGAGACCATTTCTTTCAATCTTACCAAAAGTCCAAACATCCGAACGAAAAGTACCCTTTAGGTAGAAGGTTGTATTATATTTTAAAGCCGTATATATTATATTAATGGTGTAAGGGGTTCCCTCTGAAATGAACTCTTCTCTAGTGTTAAGTGTCTTTATTATGCATCGTTGGATCAAACGTCAGACGATTCAAATTTTTCCCTCCATTGATTGTTGGAAATTGACTCCTTGATTTATGCTTTCAACTAAATTTTTTAGTTCAACTGTTTGAGCTTTTTATTGTACATTTTTAATGCAATTGGAGCCTTGACATCCACCAATCCAGATGTGACATATCAAATTACCAGTTTCTTGATTGTAGTGGCAGGGATTACCAAACAATTCATTGGGTACTCTACTTATTCATTTAGGTTGTTAGATGATGGGGTCGCTTCCATTATGTCCTCAATGAATCAACGTTGTTTCCATTATCTGGCTGATGAATCAGCTGGGTGGTTGATTGTTTCATGGTCGAGGGATCATTTCTCCACGCCACGTCACGCTACTGTGAGAAAAGTAATATTAGTTTTTACCATGAAATGCCATTGAAATAACATTTATTTCCTTTCCCAAGATATTTAGCATTTTTGGCGACACAATTTGAGTAGGTCAGATTTTATGGCCTAGGTATGAGCGATGGAGTAGCGAAGTAGCTTCACTAATTTTCGTGATATTGGAGCAGTGGAGCAACAAGGTAGCCTTACTCGCTCAGCTCTAGACTTGAGCAGTGGAGCAACCACGTTACGATCCGATGACAACAACCGAATGGTTTTAGTGGTGTTATTAGTATGTTTTTGTGACATTATTCAATCTTGTTTCAAACTTTTTATTTATATGTTTATGATATGTTTTGCATTTTGTAACCAGGTTTTCGATAGATTCTATGTCCATCAAGGCGTTAAAGAACATTGAAGAATCTGCGCATATCCCATGCCTGAGTACTCGACCCAGGAGGATACACTTCAGCGTTTGGAATGGGGACAACTTAAAGTGGTCACCTAAGGAGGAAGGGTTAAAATAGATTGGCGCATGACTTCATTTGTGGCCTCTTACCAATCTGTGAATGCATGCAGGGATATGGAGATCCCTCCGTTCAAAATCTTAACAATGCCACTGCCAATAATAACAACAATGCTAATTTTGATTTTAATTCATTGCATATTTTGCATGAAATGGCGAAGGATAGTCAGTGGTGCAGGGTTGATTTTGGTGGCCAGAAATGAAACAAGCCTACGCTTATCGCATCAGTCCATGATGTCACATTCTAAGTGGTAACAAGTAATGTTTATAACATCTCAGCGAAAAATTGGTTTCTTAGAAATATGTTTGTGTGTTAAAAACATATGTTTTTGAGGTTTTTATATGCACCTCATTTAATATTACAATCAAGCCCTATTCAAATATTGGCTAATCAATACAAAGTTTTGACTCCGTCGTAAGAGCGTGTTTTAATTTTAGGCGTAAGTGATATTTACCAAACCTCATAATTTTACCAAGAGTTTCGAGGTTCATACATTTTAATGTGTTACGGTAATGAGAAGGATTGTAACCATTTCATGTTCTATTTTATAACGCCCTATTGTCGTGACCCTACATGATAACAAATCGTAAACACAATTTACATGTTTAATCCCGCATTCGCCGCATTATTTTCCAAATTTCAAAATATATATAACATAGTATTATGAATTTTATTGACATCTTAGGCATTCTCCCTTTGCCAGCGAACTAAAGAAAATGTGAATGTTGGCAGAATTACCATGGAAATTAAAAGTTTATTCAAAATAATATAAAAATAATGTTAATTATATGATATTTACCATGTAAATTTTATAACAACCGTCAATATTTTATAAACTTATAATATAATATTCACATACATCATTTTTATTTTCAAGTATATTTTATATTAGTGTGTACATTGTGTATTATAATATTATCTAGTAAAGTATTTATATGTAAGAAGAAATTTTAATTAAAATAAAAAACAAAAAGATAAATATTATAATTTTATTTTAAATTACTGTTATTAATTGTAAAAAAAATTAAAGATATTAATCAATATATAGATATTAAAAAACATGTAACAAGATTTTTAACTATGAAGATTCACTTCTATTTTACTTTGGAAAATCTTAATCTATAAAGAGACTTTGTTATAATACTATAGGTCAATACCATGGCTTCCTAATACCACATATGCATAAACCATAACATATATTGATATGGCACATGTTCATTTGACATTTTTTGCAATTAATCAATTTAATCAAAAGCACATAACTACTTTTGAAATAAATCACAACTTTTGCTCTATAACTATTACTAAGAGTATTTTAAAACATTCTATGGAGATTAAATCCTTACCCATCATCTAATAATTATTGATAATTAAATTGTAACATGGAACACCTATTGTAAAATATATACATGTATAAACATAATTAGTACTTCTAATAGAGTTGAACTATAACACACTTAAATAATTTAATTTCATCATCCAAATTTTAGGAACATATGATTTTGACTATATATTTATATAAAAAAAGTATAAACAAAATAAAAATAGTTAGAAAATTGAACAAAAATCATGAACAAAATAGAGAACAAAAATATAAATAAAAGGGAAAATAAAAATATAATAATATTCATAGCATTATGTAAATGTTTTGTAGAATATTTTATTATCAAAAAATGGAGAAAGAAAAATAATAAGGTAATTTAAATTTCATGTTATGGTTTTTTAAAACTTAATAATATATTTAATAATACATTTATAGTCATAGATTTTGTTCGTCAAGGTTCTCTCGTAGCCATGGCTAAGGTTCTTCTGTAAACAAATGAGGCACATGAAACTTGTGTAGGTAGCTTCAGTTGTGCTATTATACAATGTTGTAAGCTTTTGTTTAGCAAACAAATGTTGATTCTTTCCATTATAGTTACAAGAATGGTGGTGCTATTTTATTACATTCAAACCCCAGGTTTTTCCGCAATAAATCACCCTAGCATTGTTTTTATTTCTTATTTCAGGCGTCAACTTGAGAAGATCATTCTTGACAAGAATGAAGACACCATGAGCAAGATGGGAGAAATTTTAGCTTGTGGTATTTTAGATGCAGGTGGTTGGAATGTCTCAATTAAGTTGTCATTTAGGACTGAGCATGACAAAATTACTGTTGATGTTGTTACGACAGTGTTTACTCAATTTTGGTATTGGTATCCACTTCTATATTTTTTTTAGCTATGGATGAGGGAAACATTTCTGGTGAAGAAGGACCCGTGGAAAACCCAAAATCTAGTGATAAGGAGGGGAAAGAAATGCAGGTAATTTCCACCTGTAACTTGATTCCATACTTTTACAAGTTCTCAACATAAATGGGATATTTTTATTAAATGGAAGTGCATAAGTCAACATCTCTTTCTAGATTTTGTAGAGCTCCTTTACCATTCATTGACATGTTATTATAGTTACAAGGTTATTTGTCAAATTTCATATCATAGCTATTTTAGTCTTGTCACCGTTTATTGGTCATTTCCCATTTCATATCTATGATATCTTTGTATTATTTCCACCTTATTGTATGTAATGGTTTTCTCTTCAATGAAAATAGGCACAAAGTTTCTGTAGCCAAAATTTAATTTTATTTCACATGTGAATCCCTCATTATATGAGTATCTATTAGCAAAGGCTAAAGTGAGAACAAAGAAAGAAACACATCAAAAAACTAATATGGATGAGGAAAACATTTCTGATGAAGCAAGACCCATGAGAGGCCCAAAATCTAGTGATAAGGAGGGGGAAGAAATGTAGGTAATTGCCACCTGCAACTTGATTCCATACTTTTACAAGTTCTTAACATAAATGGGATATTTTTATTAAATGGCAGTTTGGATGTCAACATCTTTTTTTGGATTTTGTAGAGCTCCTTTACCATTCCTTGAACTGTTATTATAGTTGGAAGGTTATTTGTTAAATTTAATATCATAGTTATTTTAGTCTTGTCACCACTTATTTGTTATTTCCCATTTCATATCTATGTTATCTTTGTCTTATTGTCACCTTATTATATGTAATGGTTTTCTCTTTAGTGAAAATGGGCACAAAGGTTCTGTACACAATATTGTAGTTTAGATCTAGGAATGGAGTGTATCACACCAGTGTTGTTTATGGTCATAGTTGTATTGAGAAAATCAGTGTCAATTTAACATTGTTATTTAAAGTTTATTGCTCCTTCATTTTATGATCTTGGGCTTCTTCTCAATTTGATTGTCTACATAACCCACTCTTCCTCTATGCTTATTCAAGTTAATTTCATTTTTGTAGGTGGATATTACATCTGAAAGGAAAGCTCAAGCCGAGCCATTTTGTGAAAATCTCTCAACTCTTGATTGAGTTGCTCCAGTGCAAGAAAAGTATATTGAATTTTTTAAGGGTGTAGATATGTGCACATTAAATTAATTCCTTGAAGGTTTGTTGTAGCTAGCAAAACATGCAAAGTTGGAACCACATTGAAGTGGACCATATGTGAAGTTGTCCAACATCTATGTTATCGCTGGTAGATGAGATGATAAAGCCAATATTATAAAGGTGATGAAAGACAAAGGGGTGAAGAAGGAAATGGGACACAACTAGATCAAGATTAAGAATGAGGTGCATACATTCAGCACACCTGAACACTCTTTACTTAGATAGTACAATTTCTAGAGAGTATTTTGGCATAAGTATGACCTTGCTTATAGTTGGAACTACGAGTGAAAAGGGTAGTGAGACACTTGCATATGCACATGATACTCAACATGGAATGATTATTTGGTATTGGTGGTTACTTACGTCTGAAATTTGAAAAATATTTCATTTGAAAATATTATTCGAAGATTTATTTTTCCTTATCTAATTCAACTCAATTTGAAACTTTCCACCAGATTTTAATATGTCCATTTGTAAATAGTTATGTACAAGGATCTGGTACTTGAAATATCATTAACTGTATATGGAAGAGGAGAATAGGTAGATATACTTATAGAACAAATGACTCGTGATTAGTATCCAATTCTATGATATGGTGTGATTTATGCTCTCGCCCTCCCATACAGGGGCACATCCAATAACAAATACATTCATCATCTATTGCACTTCGTTGTTTTTGATGTTAGTGATGTTGTGAGAAGAACTGTGGTGCTAGCACTTGGATTTGTTTTATACTCTAAACATGCGAAGGTTTATGTGCTATCTTACAGTGTACCATGTTTTTATTACTAAATCAATTTTAGACTTGATTTGTTATGAATTTTGTACTACAACTTGGTGGAGCATTTGGCTCAAAAGTGTAAGAATAGTAACAAAGGGGTCAGTATATGCTCTTTTTCTCCTTTATGATGGTGCTAAATCAAACTCTGCAAATTTAAGAGACCACATGAATAGTTTCTTTACTGTCTGAGTCATATAATCCACATGTTAGATATGGAGGAGCCTTGGCTTTGGGTCTATCGTATATACACATAATTGAGTGAGGCCATTTTGTTGCTGGAACCATTAACATAAAATGTGGTAGAGTTTGTTCGTCAACGTGCCCTTATAGCCAATAGATATGGTTCCATGCAAACAAATGAGACACGTGAGCCTCGTGGTAGGTAGCTTTAGGTATGCTATTATACAATATTGTAAGATTTTATTTAGAAAACAAATATTCATTTTTTCCATTGTAGTTGCAATTCTATTGTTATTTTTTAATGCAAAGTTGATTTCTACCACTACTACTATAACATGACTATTACCAATTAAATTGTTCATAAAAAACTTACGATTTATTCCCTTTATCTAATACTATTTGATATTGTTTTTATTTATTTCTTTATTTTTCTTACACTTATACAATTATCTTATAACATAAATTAAGCACATAGTTAAACATATAATATTCAAATTTCTTTGAAAGATCTTTCATACCATCCATATCTACATACATTTGAATATAGTTTATTATTAATTATCATGCAATTTAGTTTGTTAGCAAATATAGCATTAAAATTATATTTTAAATATGGAATTATAATTTAATGTCTCTTCACCTTAGTTGTTGCTAAACTTCAACCTCTCTTTGGTTGCCAACATCCTTATTAGTTCCAAAAGGATCATTTTCTTCTCATTTGTCACAGTATGTGGCATGACCATATATATTAATGAGTTTGATAATGCACAGTATACCCTATATATTTACCTCATATACATATCATGTAACATTATCCATATCATTTGGCCCTGAATAAGAAAGAGTGATTCAATTTTTCTAGGTGCTAAAAATCTCAACAAATAATGAAGTTGAATTTCTTGTGCTTTGGAGGGTTTTGAAAATGGCTTCCTCTAGAAATCTTCACCAATTATCACTTTTTGGAGACTCTATGATAGTCATCCAACAACTGATTAAACTTCAAGGAAATAATGAGCAGTTACTCCGCACGGATCTACATCGAATAATGCTAGCTACGGACAAATGTGATCATATTGAATACTAAATAAGGAAGTCGATGTCTTCGTCAATTAGGGAGCACAACTAGAATAAGGAATATTAAACATAATTGACAATATAGTTTTTTTTCTTAGAATAAATTATTTGGTAGAATTCATTTGTAGCCTTTGCACTTGCAAGTAGATTTTACATTTGGCATTAACACAAACTAATCTGTCTTAGGTTTGCAATGTATGTCAACTTTTACAAACATAAATTTACCAACTCTTATATTGTTTAGCTACGAAATTAATACTATGTATCCTTTTAAAGTTGCTTTTTGTAATATGTTAGACAACATTATAACTGGCCTAGAAGGTTAGCCACTACACATTGCTTCCTTATGTCGGCAAAATGGCCCTTGAGAGGTTTGTCACTAGAAAAAACTCTTTGCAATTTAGTTTTAGCAATTAATACTTAGCATTTGTTTTGATGTGCTTCCTTCAAAGTTAAACATTATAAGTGCTTGGAGAGATGTGAGAGGTGAACCACTAAGCACAACTGAGAGCATAGATTTCTCCAAATCAGAAATGCCTAATTATACAATCCCTTCTAAATTAAACATATCAATCTCAATTTCATCGTAAAAATAATAAATATTTAAAACATAGTAATTATAATCTCTTTGGAATAATCTCAAAATCCATTGGCCACCTCCAACAACTAGAAAAATTAAATCGTGCTCTGAACCAATTATCGAGTAGTATAAATGCAACTCTTGGGAAATGTTTACTACAACTAGCCCTATCATATAATATGCTCACAGGGAACATACCTCATGAAATTGAGGGTCTCCATTCATGTAGGCCTAGGTAAGCCTCTTGTAAAGTTAAATGAGTTTATTACATATTTTTTTATGCAATAATTTATGTTGCAAAGGAACAGTTCCAAACTAGACAACATCTACATCATATAACATATCACATCTCTCTTCATCTATGTTCTTCTTCCATATGCCACCAGCTTATCATGTTTCATTGGAGAAGGCCTCTTTTCCTAGTTTTCTTTTAGAAGACAAGGCATGTATTATGTGGATTAAAATTTGGAGTCGAAGCATGGGATAAGGTGGTTTCTTCTTCATATCGCCAATCTTTCCTACTGCTCCCATTCCTATTTCCTTCACTATACATCCCTTATTTGCAATGAGTTTCTGTACTAATATGAAAAATTTGGATCTTAGTTTTACAACGGTAGATGGTTTATGTTTGGCTATTATAGCGAGTGGTGCTAAAATGCTCAGGAATTTGAGCTTGGTGGGGTTTTTTGTCTGGTAATTTATTGAGATATAGAATGCACAACTTTGATTTTGGTTGGGTGATGTTAATCTTGTTACATATATGGTTTTAACATGTTAACTTCTACTATAATTTTGTTCCATTATTTGAATTAATTTTTATTAATATAATATGCTTTGATTAGGATGCCAATTAGTGTATATATGGTGATATGTGGTCTTAAGATGAGAAGTCTCTTACACTCAATAGAAATTTCATTATTCAATCATATAAGGAATGAAAAAGAGGTTGCCACAAAATGTATATTTAGATTAACCGTTCAAAATTAAAATAGATTCAAATAATGAAACATTCAATAAAGTACTCCCTTAATTCTAGAGAAAGTTCTTTTTTTTTTTTTATGTCTAGTTGAATTAGTAATGAGAGTGGCATCGTACTCGTGTTACATGGGGTTGAATCCCACTGGCTACCACTATAACAGCTAGGAGGAACCACCTAGCCCGCAAGGAATGGCCCCTCAGGATAAGACGATACTTGAACACGTGACCTGCACAGTGGCACGAACGACTTAGTAGACCTTTCACTGACCACAAGACCAAACCCCTGCAGGCTTAGAGAAAGTAATTTTAGAAATGAACCCATCTTGCAGTTATAATCCATGATATAGTTCAATTTTGTAAAGTTTAAATTTCATATTTTTGAAGTTGCCACAAAATGTATATTGGCATTAACGATTTATATTTAAAATAGACAATGTATATTCAAATGGTGAAACTATGTTATTACATGACAACAATTCTTTGGAGAAGGAAAAATGCCAAGCGGTGGGTTTCGTGTGCTGCATCTTGTGAGACCATTTCTTTCAATCTTACCATAAGTCTAGACAGCCGAACGAAAAGTACCCTTTAGGGAGAAGGTTCTTTAAACTATAATCTCCCTTTTAATCTTTCTCGTATGCAGTGAGTTGCCTCCATATGGAATACATTCAGCAACCAGTGCGGATCCATTCTATTGGATGCATGTAATTCTGGCATAAATGTTCGCATTAATCAGTTTGATAAAAACGGAAAGAAGAAAAGAGGATTTGGAGGTTATATTTTAGAGTGGGTCAACACTAATCAAATTCGTTAGCAATTTTTGGATAGCGGTAGACGTAAGGAATAATTTAATGACTTTCAAGATACACGTGGTCTTGTATTACATCACAATTGATGCAGGGAGAGGTCATGCTAGCAGAGAGCAATGGTATTCATGGGAGCAGTTTATTTCAATACCAAAACTGTGTATGCAATAATCTTATCTTGGCGTCTTGTTTGTCAAGTTTTCCCAATTGCGTATGCGGACAATATGTTAAAAATGAGAGTAATAAAAGCGAGCACTAGTTAAATATTATCCAAGCGTGACAATATGCCCTGCATTACATTCCGTATATCCATATATTATGTATCTTTGAAGTCTGGACAACTATCACAATTTGCAAGTTGCAACTAAGGTGCGTTGAATATGCTTCGATGTACTTTTATGGTCATTATCATTAATAAAACAAAACAAGTACATGATATATCATTGACATCCATGTGGGATAATTTAAAATATAATTGAAAGTGCTAAATGGTGTTTTTAAAAGTTGTTTTTTAATGATATCAATAAAAAAATAGTGAACAAGTACATGACATATCGTTGACATCCATTTGGGATAATTTAAAATATAAATCAAAGTGCAAAATGGTATTTTTAGAAGTTGTTTATTTAGATTTCTGTTTAATTAATAATATTTCATCTATATTAAATGTATTATAATTATTAATAATTAAAAAATAAAATAACAATTATTATAATTTCCACTCATACATAACTTACTCTATATAATTTGGCACATTATTGCATACTTTTTTTTGTTAGTTTACTACATATTTTAAAAACAATAGTTTACTACATATTTTAAAAATAATTATTTTAAATATTAAAATACGACTTATTATAAATTGAAATTTAAGAAAAATGATCTTAGAATGCATTATTTGAAGAAAATAGTGCAGCTTGAAGACTCTTGTATGTGATATGTCTCAGCCTTATTCAAAGTTGTAAAGTGTGTTTTCTGATGATCTCCTTGTTACTAGTGGTAATGCTTCGAAGGACAAGGGTAGTCCTTTGATAGACAACAAGATGGGGCAAAAGAATGGAGAAAAAATGATGGGAATTTAATAAAATCAAGTGGTCAACTGAAGAAGAATGAGGTTCATCTCAGGATGGGAATGTTGTTTTTGATGGCAAGTCACATCCATTGCAATAATTCAAATATAAAGAACACCCACTCTAGGATTTCATGTTTCTTGGCTTTGTGATGAAAATAATGAAGACAAAATACATGTTAATCTGTTACTTGTGTTCTTTGATGGAAGTTTTGTAATGAATGATTGAAAAATACACGGTGAGAGAAAAATGCATATTATGCTAATTAAGGAATGTTTTTTACTTGTTGAACAGTATTGAGTTTAACACACTAACACTTTACAACAATGAACTAACAATCTTCATGATGAAAATAGTAATAGGGAAGATTTATCTACATAATGGAAAAGGAAATATGGGATATTCCAATCACGTTCCAAGGCATCTTTTAAAATGTGGATGTGAGAAAAGGTTGTTGTGGAAGGTGTTGTTTGTATATGGGAAATTTCCTGATCATGGTGTGTAATCCTAATGTTGATAGATATGTCTACTTGTTGTGGAAGGTGTTGTTTTTATATGAGAAATTTACTGATCATTATGTGTAATCCTAATTTTGATAGATATGTCTACTAAGTGGTTCCAGTTTAATGGGACATTGATGTGAGCATTCAATATATTTTTATTCTTTATCAAAGTATTTTTTTGTTGTATTTGCGTAATTAAATTTATGCCTTACGACATTTCCTTTGCAACATTTGGTGCAAATGCTAGTTAATATTATGTTGAACATTGATTTGTCTGTTACCCAACCTTTGATCTTATTTAATTAAAACAAAACAAAACAAGAACAATGGAAAATCACGTAAAAACCAAAAAAGTGACTAGGCTAGTCAAAAGGTTGGAAAGATCCAAAATCGAGAGAGTAGGGGTTTGGGACAGGCGGGAGTCAAGCATAACAAGAATGCATGACTCACGATATCTTAATATTGTTGGGAGGTTGGGAGTCGAGCTTCGATACAAAGTTTAAATGATTTTCAGACTTTCAACTTCCAACCTCCGACGTAAACTATTTATTATTGTATGTATTGTATTTATTATTTTTAAATTATACAATGATAAATATGCTTTTTGGCATTTTTATATGAAACAAAAAATTAAAATAAAATAAAGGGTCCATGTTTTTTAAAATTTTAAAAAATAAGGCGTTGTTGTAGGCCTAACAACAACAGCATAACACACATTAACTAATACACATAATTATTTTGAACCTAAAGATAATTCCAATAAAGTACTTTTTTAATAAAACTTAAAGAACTTGCCTTGTTATCTTATTGGAATGAGCTACAATTGTGCTAGTTGTAATAAATTATTTTCTTTGATCTCCTATCAACCAACTTCTATCCTAAAAAAACCAAAAAACATCAAATAGATGAAATATTGTTTTACAAAAAAGGATAACATTGAACCTCATAAATAATTATGCATCGGTCAAATATGAGTATATATACATAATAATGTTAATGCAGAATTAAAAGCATTCTTCTTGGAATGTAACCACCTCCCTTCCACCCCCTTAAAGTATTCTCATGTTGGGGAAGGTGTTATATGTTGGATCATTCACCAAAGTTTGTTATGAACGTGACATTAGCAAAAACTACATTTTTGCAAATTTGTGGAATTTAATTTTAATACTACCATTGTGATTAGATCGTCAAGAATTTTCCAGTAGTATAAAAATTATCTCAATCTGAGTTCCAGATCAAAAGGTAGACCATTCTAAGTTTGACATGTTAAAGGAGGTCATGTCATCACATTTCCCATGTGGCACCCAATGAACTCCATCAATATAGTGTGACTCTGACACATCCTCCTAGTGTGGCCCATAATTCTTAGTCTACCTCATTTCAGAATGGATTCTTGCAATAGGTAATGAATCACTCAAGAGAGTGAGTGGTGGGTGGTCTCCCAGTGATAGGGATCCCACCCCTAAATCAAGGTTGGATTGGCCCAAAAAAAAATTCATTTGTTACAAAGTTACAACATACTAACTTGTGGTGGTGGAAAGTGGCTTGAAAAACTAGAACCATCGACTAAGGCCCAACGCCTCCACGTCACCTCAACACCTTAACATTGGGCTCTCCTAGCTTCCCTCTATTCCAATATAAATTGAAAACTTTGAGTTCTAAGGTCTAAGATCCATACTTTCATCCATTTTATATTGTGCCTCAAGTAGAGCCCACCATTCCAAGTCATCTTGTCATATCAACATCAACTTTCCCTGCTTCCCTCTATTACAAGCTCAGTGGAAAATCCTGAGGCCCAAAGGCATGAGAGATGGTAAGGTCTACTTTGGTTCTCATCATCTTATGTTATCCTTATATCTTAGCATTAGATCCACGAGGTTCGTACGCCACATATGCTTGTGTTTGACGATCAATATCAGCGATCAACATTGGGCCTCTCCCCAAAATGGTTTTTACAATTGTCCAAAGTTTCAAGGCCCAATGGCAGTGTTTCGTTACTCATGGTTCCACCCTCGTACCATTCTCTTTCCTTTATTCATTTATTTTTTAACCTATTGGTTTCATCCTTCTCTGCATGGGCACTTACTTATTCATTCCAAATCCTAGTGGCAGGGTTCCATTTAGCCAAGTTCCACCATTAGTTTGGCCCTCCTCCCCTCACCCACATATGTTAGATATCATTTGAACTCAACCAGCCGATGGTTTGGAATCCATGTAGGGACCACACGATAATATTTTATTGGGATGGGGTTCCACCAGCGGTCCCTTAGCGTTAGATTCTCTCATAAGCGTAAGATATTGACATTTCATCCCATTGGTTCCCAATGACCAACCTAATGCCAAACCTTGAATATCTTTGTTAAATAAGAGAGAAACTACTTGAGTTTTATCATGCCACATATAATGGTGCAAATATTTGAAGCCCTGAAACATCTAGTTTTGATTCATCATCAGTAGTAGGAAAGAGGTGTCCTTATCTCTTAATGTTTAAGTTCCCAATGTAAGAAAGGGGCCAATCCTTATCTCAAGATCATATTGACCTCATAAATCGAATAAGAAAGTACACTAGGTCAATACAGATTATGATAACCTATTTCAATTGATTAATTATGCTTCAATGACATATAATTTATCTGATTACCAATGTGATCATACTAGTTTTTAAACCACTGATATATATGATACTAGAAAACAAAGTTTAGGAAACCGAAGCACGCATAGATAGGCTTTGGTATACCATAATACTACACAGCATAATCTAGTTAATCCAGTACAAATATAAGCATACAAGGAATCTTGTCATTTCCCAAATTTATAACATATAAGATATCATGAAAATCATGAGCATAATGATAATATTCACCATTCAGGAATTCATTAACATTCAAGAATATACAAGAGCTCATTCCACACCCAAGAATTTCATGAAACATTACAAATTATAATTCAACATATCAATGCCTTTGACTTATCTGAGTATGTAAACATGGATGGAAACTAAAGGAGGGACTTCAACTCTCCACCAATCTTAGGCTAGATGCACTGCAATTTTCTTACATTTGAACACCCCCAAGTTGAATCCAAAGTTTGGGGGAATGCTTTCTCAAGGAAAATTCACACCAAAGCTTTATAGACACCCACGAGATGGAGTTCACCATCCTAGTGGTTTAAAAACTACTCTTTGCTAGTAAGCACCACAGTGAGTGTCGGCTGGATAAATCATTCTTGCGGACAAGACCAATCTCCCTAGTATCAACTCATATCTAGCAACAAGTAGGACAAGCAAATCTATCTTTCTCTAAACATATTGTGATTCATTAATAAAAACTAAAGAGGTGTTTTAGACCCTACCTTAAGTCCAACACTAGTTTGTGGCAGCCTTGCTCCAATGGCTTCAAAGAGTTTCCTTTTAATAACCTGCAAACACAAACAAGCACACATCAAATAACACCTGCATAGCGAATGTAATAAATCATGTTCATCATAGTTATCAAGGATTATATGAAATAAACCATTAAACACAACTCATTGAGAAAAATAAACTTGATTGTCTTAACCTTGAAAAAGAAGAACTTTACAACCTTGGTGCCTTGATGCTGTACAAGCTTTTCCCAAGCTCCAAGCAGGAATCTCCTCTACTTTGACAAGCCTCACTCTCTCCCAAATGAGATCAAAAGGTATGTGATCTTTCCTCTCAAAATCTCAATTAGGAAGACTAAGTTCCAACAACATTTACCCTCAAAAATATTTAGCTTTCAACTTCCCAAGTAACCAGCCCAAAGCTTCATTTTATAGTGCAAGGGAAGGAGGTTACAGGTCCACCATTGAAGGGATAGAGTCCTCCTTCAAGGGGATAAGCTCCTCACATCAAGGGTTAGCCTCCTTAAGGAATGGGAATGCATTGCACCCCAAGGAGCGAACCTGCCGCGCAGATTCCCTCTAGAAGCTTTCAGAATTGACTCAAAGTGAGTTTTTAAGAATAAACTTGCACCTTTTTAACTTTTACAGGGGTTTTCATCCATAAATGTAGATACAGAGTGATCAGGAGCGCAGGGGACATGACCAATGGGTGCGGTACCGCAGGTAATGCTAAGAGAAAGTGTGAAACCAGAGTTTTAGATATTTTTAAGGACTTTCTCTCATTTTCAAAGCTTGATACGCAGAGCTAAGGCTTAAGACTTGCAAAGGAGGTATGTATGAGTGATGATAGACTCACACAGATTACAGAAAGTCATGGTAACAATTTTTTGTGTAACAGATTGCCCCCTAAAGTGCGAAGTCTGTAATAGATGAGGATGGTTTTTGTCATCTATGAAGAGTGAAGTACTTTATCGTTTCAAGGATCTTCCTGTGGATACCCTGGTTGAAACCTATAAAAACATTCAATGCAATATATA
>APFE030403418.1:0-13947 GCA_000404065.3 Pinus taeda
GGTTATGATATCCAAAGGGTCGAAACTTTTCATCAAATGCATACACGTATGTTGGTTAAGTTGGAAGTGTATATGATAGGAAAAACGCAAGTGGTGGTGCTTTCTTTCTTGAAAGTGTTTAGTGGCATGGTTCAACAAAAAGAAAATGTATATTTCATTTCTACTACTAAATTCGAGTACATAGCAACTATATCAAGTTGCACTAGGATTTTTTGGATGAAATAAACATTACATGACATGAAGGTAATGTATGATAAGATTATTCCAATTATTTTTTATAGTACAAGTGTTATAAATATATCAAAGAATCTTGTTCTTCATTCAAAGACCAAGCATATCCCCATCAAGTACCATTTTATCATAGAATAGGTCATTGAACAGATTGTAAATTTGGAATATATCTCAACAAAGGAACAATTTGATGATATCATTACCAAACCTCTCGTCTGAGAATATTTTGAGTATTTAGGGTAGAAATTGGGAGTGATGTATTACTCTTATCTTCACTAGTTTTCTTCACAAGCAAAGAGGGAATTTGTTCAATATGTACATGGATGGTTGTAATGATTTGAGACAAGAAAAAAGATAAAACTTAGGGGGAGGCTTTGGATTAGAAGGAGAAGTACAAGTTCAAGGGGAGAGTTCTCACAACAGTGAAATAGAAATAATAATGGTGCATGCAACACTAATTGGTCCCAGCGTTAAGAAGTGGAGATTATATATAGTGGTGACATTAGGGAACATCACATATGTCCACATGAATATCATACTGACAAATGAATAATCAATAGCCTATTATAGCAATTCAGGGGAAGAACGATTAGAGGAGGAGTACCTAAACCCTTTGTCATTGATTTCGAAGGGAGAGATTCTGCAAATATTGGAGATATTGAATATGGAGAGTAATTACTAATCAATAGCAATGGAGAGATTGAGAAAAAACAACAACTTATTTAGCCTGATAGGGAGTGTTTCCAATGGGTGTTGTTGCCATCAATGACCAACAAGAAATGTTTGGTGGCATTGTCATCAATGCCAAACAAGGAAAATGGTGAGTAGTTGTTTCCATTGATGTCAAGTCTACTAAGTCATTGATGTGAAAGCATTTTTCAGGGGGAACTTCGTAAGTATGTTGCATGTGTGGCTACATAGCTTGAGGTCATGAATGAAGGTAATGTATTTAAAGGAATTTATTCCTTAGTTCTTGATATCTAATGAGGAAACTAAGTGTTTAGTTAGATAGTCCTCTTAGACACCTTTCCAATGGTATATAAAATTTAACATAACTCACATGGAATAGAGAGACAATGAAGTTTATAATTCAAGATAGGTTCCACTTGAACTTGGTTCCAGCACGGGAACATACGACAAACATTCCACCCCTCCATAAAAATTTTAAAAAGCAGGGGAGGGCTCAAAGCACCATTCCTTCCATCTGATATGACATACAAATATGATTCATATGGCATGCTCAAGTTAGTCATATATGTGACAAATCCTAGTCCCCTCACCAATGTTTTGTTAGTTGTCAAGTAGAGAAGGATGGGATGAGCTTCAGTAGTTGATTTCTTTTGAAACTCTTGGTGCACCATTAGAAGGCTTTATAGAAGTGAGAGTTGAGCCACTATTATTATCCTTTGGTCATAGAAGATTGGCTAAAGTGCCTAGGTGTTTTTTGAATAACCAAACTTAATTAGGGTCCACATGGCAACAACTTTCTATGAGTGGAACGTGGTGAGAATTGGCATGGTTTTCGACATGCCAAGTGGCAATATAATTTACATTGACATGGGTGGCCAAGTGGGCCGATTGTAGTTCACACTTGGAACCACCCTGAGGATGACATGTGGCATGATGATGTCATTGTGGTGATAGAATGATGTCAAAATACATGGTATGAGAAGTGTGACATGGCTTATATGATGACATGGAAACATGTGAGGGTGACACATGGTAGGTGGAATTGGAATTTTTAGCCATCCAAGTGAAAGTTTGGTATGTGACACAAGGAAGTGAACTTGAAATACACATGGAAGAAGTTCCACGTGGTAGTTAGTGATTGGTCCACCATAGAATGACTTGGTATACCATGAGGTCTCCTAATTCATGCCAAGGAATAGTTTGGTGCAAGTTTTTAGTGTATTTAGTTTTTGACTAAAATAATGATTTGCACCAAAAATAGAAGAAGGCCCAAAGTCCCAGCCATCCAGGCATTTAGTGATTTGGGGGTCCAACGTTTCATAGGTTTACTTGTGGACCAAATCGAGATTCAATTGATAAGGAGGTTGGGCAATGAAGTATGTCTAGATATCCAGGGGTTCTAAGAAATTTGGGTTGTACATTATAATGGTCAAGATACCTCATATTTAAATTAATTTGTAAGAAACATTTCCAACAAGTTGTGGTTCCATTGTGTCATCTAGCTATTGGATTCCTTAAGATATCTCAAATTAGATACCAACTCAAAGCCACTGATGAAGAATTTTCTGATAAGGAATCGGTAGATGTTGCTTTGGGTGGTCTCCGTAAATCCTGCGACACATTTTCTTTAGGTATTAGTGAAAGAAAAAATGCTCCAACCATTGACAAGTTATGGGAAGCATGAACTCAAGAAGAATCAAGACTCTACTCTCAAGGAGATAATGAAGATCCTAGTATAGAATAATTTGCATCTCATGTTAAGGGAAGCAAAAAGAAGAAACCAAATTTTGGAAAATTTCAAAGAAGTGCTAGTAAAAGACAAGGTCATAATCTACTTCAAGAAAGGATTCTACCTCTCATATAATATCTCCTCCTTACTCTCCAGATAGAAGAGATGAAAGAGATAGAAGAGATAAAATAGACTTGTGCAATATTCAATGCTTCTGTTTTCAAGCTTATGGTCATTATCAAACTCAATGTCCTCGAATGAATTGAAGAGATGACTATGAAAGATATGATGATCATAAAAGGAGTAGAAGGCATTATGCATATTTTGTTGATCTATATGTGCCATCTTAAAAAAGGAGCCATAGAAGAAGTGATTCTAAATCCGAACAGTCACTTATGTGTGCTCTTACACATTTTATTGAAAATCATGATGAAATTTGGCTTGTGGATAGTAGTGCCTCTAGACAAATGATTGGAAATTATGGTTGTTTATCTGAATTACTTGAAAATAGGTTCTCTTAAAAGGTAGATCTTGGAGATAAAGGAAAATATGAAGTCAATGGCATTGGTACATCAACTTTTCAATTGGAATATGGAGGTAATGTATCCATTAACAATATTCTATATGTACCTTGTTTGAAGAATAATTTTTTGTCCATATCTTGTTTTGAAGTTAAAGGGTATAGAGTTTCTTTTGTTGATGGAAAAGTATTAGTATGGAAGAAAAAATCATCTTTGAATTTGCCAAACTTATTGGGGTACGAATTGGAGGACTATATCCTCTCCTTAGTCCTTCATGCCAAGCTCTCTTTCACAACACTACAGAACCTAGTGAGATTTGACATAGAAGGTATGCACATATGCACTACAAGGATTTGGGAATATTGAAATATTTTGTTAAGGGTGTATCTAAACATAAGACTGATCATGATGGAGTATGAAAAGGATGTTCCCTTGGGAAAAATGTTAAAGGAAGATGCATAGTGGAATATTTGATCTTATACATTTTGATGTTTGTGGGCCCAAGCTTGATAAAAATTTTGGGGGGTGTTTATATTATGTATCTTTTATTGAGGATTACTCTAGAAAAACTTGGATTTATCTTCTCAAGGTCAAGGATCAAGTGTTTGAAAAGTTTCATGAATTCAAAGTTTAGGTTGAAAATGTTACATGAAGAAGAATCAAGAATCTAAGATATGACAACAGTGGGAATGTGTATTAATTGAATTATTTGACTTATGTAAGGATGCTAGAATGAAGAGGGAGTTAATAGTTCCCTATTACCACTACAAGGAATATAACTTATAACAAAGGTTATAACTTAGGTTTTTAGTGTTATCAAAATTGGAAAGTTTTGTTAGAAAAACATCTGCTAAAATATTTGTTTGAGATAACAAATGTTTTAGCATAGGATTTAACATAACTTCATCACAACTAAAATATATGGGTGGCCGAAGGTTTTAACATTTTTTTTTCCCGATGCACTTCATGTAACAAGTAGCATTGGTGTGCTACATATATAAATGCACTAGGTTGAATACATAACTAAAAGCACTGAGGTGTTAAATCCAAACAACACTGGTGGGTAATATTGTGACACATGCAAGTTCCCTCTGCGGACAGAGGCAACCCCTTTAGCCCTAGAGTGGGTCTAGTCACAACAAAGTCAATTCCAAAGCAAATTCCTTTAGAAAGTTGATGCCATGAAGGCTTACCTTCAAACCATAGTTCGATGAAGTTTCTGTTGTGTTGCTCCAACTTTCATTCTTCTAATCACCTGTACCTGAAATAAGCATACATAACACAACTACAAACATAATAAAGTACGGCAAAAACTATCTACTTAGAGATTCAAGGTGCTTCAAGCTATCATTACGCATTTCGACATACGATATAAGAAATAAGTTGTTGATTTGTATTAATGTAAATCAAAGTAGAACTTACAACCAAGCCTTGACATCGTAGGTATCCTAGAAGGGTCCTGTCAGCATGTCTCCGCAAGAATTCAGTCATATACTGTCTCCCAAAAGGTGAATAACTCTCTCTCCTACCCAAAAAGTTAATGATAGAATACTCTTACAACTAAGTTAACTCCACTCAAAACTTACCCAAACTAAGTTACATGAGAGGCTACTTCCATACTCTAGTAAACACTCTCTACTCTTACTATTGAATTCTTGAACTCTGAAGCTAGCTAATCTCAATCATGGAGGAAGTATTTATAGGAGGAGGAGCTTCCATAAAAGATGGGAGAAAGAGCTTATCCCTTAGAGAGGTTGCAAAAGAGGTGGAACAATCATCCCAAAGGAGAGATACGATCTCATCTTATCCAACAAACAACCCTAGGACCACCCATGAAGTTGTTACACTTCGAAGCTTCGACGAGTTGTTTAAAAAACTTGCCAAAAGTAGCTTGGCATGAGTGCAACACAGAGACAGAGCGAAGAGTTTGCTAGGGCTAGTGGAATCTTGTCCATCTTCATGGGTGGAACAATTACTGTCCCACGACGACCCAAAAACATAAGTAAACAAGGGTCTGCTCCAGGAGAAGTAAACTGAGACATTCTCCCTGAGACGAAAAGAAATACATTGACACATAATTTGCAATATGACACTCGTAGATGTCAATAACATGGACCGACAGTGTCCAAATTAGGGAATGTGGGGTCGGTGACAAATTAATGTGTAATAGATGTGCCCTAAAGCATGAAGGTTGAGAGAGTGGGAGGGGTGAAATGATTTATGAATCCATAACTTAAACAGAACACCATCGCGGAGAACCTGCAACACAAGCACAACTGATATCTCTGATACATGAGTACATAGTGAAAGGACATGCATGTACATAAGGGATGGATGCAGCCATCCATAAGATAAACATAAATGCCCTGTGGTATGGACGCAACCATCCAATCAAAAGGACCATATGAAAGACTCAGGTATGGTCGCAACCATCCAATCAAAAGAGTGATGTATACAATCATGAACCAATCCACACAACTTGGACTTTTTTAATCTGAGCCCAGGGTCTTGAAATCCAACCTGATCAAGGTACAAAATCTAATATGCGAATATATGTGCTGAAGTAGATCATACTAGAAAATCGCTTGATTACCGGTCAATGATGAAAAACTTTAAGAAGAACGAGAGAGACCACTAGTAATGTCAATGGTTCTCAAGGTACTGATAGTACAATCCATGAAGTGTGAAGTATGATATGAAGTTGAACACCCGTGAAATCACCCAATCAAAGTCCAATGATGAAAGTTTGTTGTCGAATGTGAGGAACTTGCCATTATGGTACGCAAGCTCCAAGGTACCAGAAAGGAGTCTCTAGATCAACTTCCCAGATAATGAGTTGAATTTGATAGGAAGCGATTGGGAAAAGGAGGGCCATAATGATTCCCACATCATCGACATGAGAGAAAGGAACAAGATGAATGTGGATGAGACAAATAATCTAAGGAAGGTGTGTAAGGATACAAACTGCAGAAGGATTAAGTTCTTAAACATATTGGTGACACGACTTCGAAGTTTGGCAAAAATTTGGTACCAAGGGATCAAAGGTCATGATGATGCAGCAAGGATCAAATGGAATGAGGAAAAATGGATAACCTAAAACCTAGAAGGACAACAATAAAGTGAGGATATTCTAACTCGACACGAAGCAGAAAGAGTGTCAATGTTCAAGAGTGACAAGCTACCGTAATAATTAATATAATCTACAAAATACTTTTAACTTTCCCCCACCATTTCTGGTGAGTACCCCAATTATTTTTGAAACAAAAGCTTGAAGGGGATAGCATATGCTTGTAATATAAGTTTGTCCTTTAGACAAATTCGACCTAGTAAGTTTTAATGAGCCCTAGGAAGGAGAAGCTCGGTCTTGTCATGATGACAAGTCCAATGTCGTCAAGGTTTAACGAGTCCAACATAGGTAAAACTCAAAGTCTTTTTCATATTTAGAGAGTTCAAAAAAGACATGGAAAAGAAAACTCCAAAGGTCCCTTTTCGTAAATTTGTCCCTCAAATCTGAAAAGGTAGAAAACAATACCCAAGAGAAACTTTTGACCATGATAGATCAACGTATACATTTTTCTTAAGTAATCTATCCCAGTCCGTAAAAGGGGTAAACTTATACTGGGTAGATGACACTTCACAGCCTTTAATGAGTTCAAAGCGACAAGAGCTTGACGATCTTTTCATTTTTAAAGGGTCGGAAAAGAGCTAAAAGTGAACCCCCCCATTTTATTCTCTTTTACGTGTCAAAAAGGGAAAAAATACTCGGCAAGATTTTCATCTTTTATGAGTCAGAAAAGCACTGAAAGGTGACTCGTCTTGGAGGAACGAGTGGTATAAAGGGTAGAAATAGGTTTCGGTAATGGTGGAACTGCTCAAAACATGTAATGGTCAAGAGGTTGGCTAATAAAACCACTCATCGCTGAGGTCCATCAGGAAAAGACAAACAACCAAGTGAAAGCATATGATCAGCCAAAGAGATGGTGGTGATGGAATGAAACAACCAAGGCTCATCTAGCAAAAATTAGTGGATAAATTTGGCGATCATGAGGGTTAAAATTGGGCATGGGTTCATTTTTACACAAGCTTGAACCATGGAGAACTCTGCTTGGATTCGGTTTCATGTTTACACAATATTGAAATGAAAAACTATGCTTGCTATAAGTTTTCATGCCCCCAACATAATGAATCAATCGAGGAACATGGCCCACAAGCTTCATTTCAGTCAACTAGGAGAATGGAATGAAGGTTCACTTGCAAGATCTTGGAAAGACTCAACTGGGATTTTACAAGATCTTAATCAAAGACTCGATTTGAAAAGGGAGTTGCTTCATTTTTTAGAGGTTGACATAGTAAAAGAATTATCCTCAAGACCCTTGTTTCATTTTTTAACGAGCTTGACACAAGACAAAGAAGTATGCTTTGAACCCTTGTTTCATTTTTTAACGAGGTTGTCACAAGACTAGGAACTATCCTCGGCATTCCTTGTTTCATTTTTTAGCGAGGTTGACAGAAGAAAAGAACTGTCCTCAGAAAAAACTGTTCATGGACCATATGAGAACATGACTCCCAAGAGTTCTTCACTAGACAGAAGGACCATGCTCCGGGAGGAATACATGTCATTTGGTACCAAAGACAGAACGAGTTCCAATGTCCCCAGTACATAATGTACTATACCATCTGTGTGATCATTAGCAGATGGGGAGATGGAATGGGTAGCCACATAATTAATCTGTGGTAGGGAAGGTAATACTTGTAAACAAGAGTTGATATCAGAATATGGTTGTAAAGGAGTTGCCTGGTGACCAATGAATGACAATTGATCAATAGTCACAATTCTTCCTTCGTGCAGAAAATAAACCACACGGGAAAGTGAAGAAACAAGAGCTCCCATGACATAAACATAGTCACATCCAAGGAGAAAATTGAAATCTAATGAACCTTGCACTACCATCATGTCTATATAGACAACCTTTCCTTGACTGGTTCCTCCGTTGAAAGCCAACAGATTCTTGGTGACAGGCACAAGCCGCGGGGAGCCTAAATCTTGCCAAGTAGTAGAAGACATGATGCTAACAGATGCACCTTCATATAATATAGTGCCAGGGACTACCATATTATATGCTTGTATGGTGATCTGGAAAGGCACATAAGATGGGAGGCGATAAGAAGTCAAGTGACTCCAATCGAAAGAAACGATTGAAATACTTGGTGGGGGAAATATTTGATTGCCCCCATGCTCTACAGGAATAGAAGAAGGATTCTCCTGAGCAACTGGGATGGGAGGGTCACTCTTCGATCCACGAGACTCTGAGGAGACAAGAAGAACATGAGCAGTATGATCACTACGCTCTTCTGGAACAAAGTGAGCAACTGGAGGGAAATCCAAGTCGACACTCTTCTCGACCAATGGTTGGTCAGGAACAAACACAAGAGAGTCAGGCTCAGGAAGAGCATGATGGGCAAGAGACGAATCTGAGTCAACCTCTTTATCAATCGGGGGATGGTCAGAAGAAAGCCTTTGATAACCAACAGGGAGTTGGGGTTGAGACGATGTAAGGTTTTCCAAAAATTTGGAGCTTTATCCATAAGAGGGCAAAGGTAAAGAAGATGCTATCCTTCACATAACCCATAGGGAAATATAATCTTCCCTTTCTTTTTACCATCATAAGCTAAGAGTGTAGCATCGACATGATCTCTAGAGGTCGATGGGGATGGTCGATCCGGATTTTGAGACCATACCTCTAAGACTCTGGGAATACCAAGACAGTCTCGGAGGAGATGGTCACCCTTACACAACCTACAAGGGAATTTTACCTTCCATGGAGGATTAGAAGGTTTGCCGATGGGAGGTGCATTTGGAGTAACAGTTGCATGGTCAACCCCTTGATTAGCTGACTTCTTCTTCTTTGTCTTATGCTTCTTCTTCATAGCCTCTTGGTTACTAGATTTGAAACTTTCACTAAGCGAAGTAGAAGAGGAAGGTGAAGAAATATGGGAAGAAGGCAAGGGGTCAACCTTAGAATCATCATGCTGAGATTCAAATGAAGGGGACAATGGGGCAGGAGTTGGGACACTTGGGATCACTGAGGTCGAAAATAGCCAGACAGGTAAACCAATGGTTAACCCAAGAAGGGACAATGTTTCCATATAAGGAGCACCAGTGTTTCCAAAAGAAGGAAAAGGACAAAGATTCCCTTCCGAGGGGAATCCGTGACTGGTAGACTTTGGAAATGTTTCCATTGGAATCGACCCTAAAGAATTACTAAGGAAGATAAATTTTACCAGGAATATTTCGTGGGAAGTTAGTTGTATAACACTGAAACAAAAATTTTCCTTTTCAAGTTTTAAGAGTCGAGAAAAGGATGAAAGGTGACTCTATCACTTTCGATTACAAAGGAGCTCAAAAGGACAAGTGCTCGGATGATCCCTTTACTTTTAGAGAATCGAAAAGGAACAAAAGTGACTACTTTAGAATTCTAGGCAAAAGATTTATCAGGAAAGCATGAAGTGCAGAATACCTCTCGACGAACCAATAAATATGCATAGACAATCTCCCCGAATGTTGTGTTCAGTGTATCACGTCTACAAGGTTGCCGATGCGGCTTCCTATGGATGATAGGATTGCAACCTAGTGTGGTCTCCCATCATATACACGATAGTACAGGGGGCACAAGTCCGTACTAGCACCTGTTGAATCACAAAAGGGGGAACCACTCAACCTTAGTGAAAAAAACAGCCACTAGGTTTAAAGATGCCAGAACATGTTTCTAGCTTAGACCTCTAGATATGAGCGTTAACTTTCAATGCTTCCTTAGGTTAATTCAATAGATTTTAATAGTTGATCTTGAATTAGGTCTCAGTTTTAATGCCTACCAAATGTATCTTCAAAAGCTCCTAGAATACATCTAAATGAGAAAAGAAACCATTCCTTTTCAATGAACAACTAAATAAAGAAAAGTTAGAAGTTCATTTCAAAGCAAGCAAAGCAACAAGAAAGCAAATGCAAAAGTGGTACTTTTCATCATTTCTCATGCAAAACAATCAAGAGGAAAGAGTTATGCATATAATCATGAACCAAACCATGCAACCTAGACTTGTGTAATATGAGCCCAGGGTCTTGAAACCCAACCTGATCAAGGTAAAAACTCTAATATGCAAATAGATGTGCTGAAGTCGAGCATACTAGAAAATCACTTGATTATCGGCTAATGATGAAAACCGTTAACAAGCACAAAAGAGAACACTAGTAATTTCAATGGTTCTCAAGGTACCACTAGTACAATCCACGAAGTGTAAATTATGATCTGAAGTCGAATGCCCATGAAATCACCTGATCAAAGGAAAACGATGAAAGCCTATCATCAAATGCAAAGAACTTGCCATTAAGGCATGCAAGCTCCAAGCTACTAGAAAGGAGTCTCTAGATAAACTTCCCGGATAATGAGCTGAAGTCGACAGGAAGCGATCGGTCGAAGGAGGGCCATAATGATTCCCACATAATCGGCACAAGACGAAGCAACAAGTTGAATGTGGATGAGATAGAGAATCTGAGGAAGGTGTGTAAGGATACAAACTGCAGAAGGATTAAGCTCTTGAATGTATCAGTGACACGACTCTGGAGTTTGGCATCATTTCGGTACCAAGGGATCAAAGGTCATGATGATGTAGCAAGGATTAGATGGAATGAAGGAAAATGGATAATCCAAAACCCAGAAGGCCAATGATAAAGTGAGGATATCCCAGCCCGAGACGAAGCAGAAAGAGTGTCGATGTTCAAGAGCGACAAGCTGCCATAATAATTAATACAATTAACAGAATACTTTCAAATTTTCCCCCACCATTTCTGGTGAGTACCCCAATTATTTTTGAAACACAAGCTTGAAGGGGAGAGCATATGCTTGTAATATGAGTTTGTCCTTTGGACAAATCTGATCTAGTAAGTTTTAACGAGCCCTAGGAAGGAGAAGCTCAGTCTCATCATGATGACAAGTCCAATGTCGTCAGGCTTTAACGAGTCCAACATAGGTAATACTCAAAGTCTTTTTAATATTTAGAGAGTTTGAAGAGGACACAAAAAAGAAAACTCCAAAGGTCCCTTTTCATAAATTTGTCCCTTGAATCTGAAAAGGTAGAAAACAATACCCAAGGGAACCTATTGACCATGATAATTCAACGTATACCTTTTTCGTAAGTAATCTATCCCAGTCCATAAAAGGGGTAAACTTATACTGGGTAGATGACAATTCACAACCTTTAACGAGTTCTAAGTGACAAGAGCTCGGTGATATTTTCATTTTTAAAGGGTTGGAAAAGAGCTGAAAGTGGATCCCCCATTTTATTCTCTTTTACGAGTCAAAAAGGGAAAAAATACTCGGAAATCTTTTCATATTTTACGAGTCAGAAAAGAGCTGAAAGGTGACTCATCCTGATGGAACGAGTGGTACAAAGGGTAGCAACTGGTTCTAGCAATGGTGGAACTTCTCAAAACATGTAATGGTCAAGAGGTTGGCTAATAAAACCACTCATCATTGTGGTCCCTTAGGAAAGGACAAACAACCAAGTGAAAGCATATGATTAGCCAAAGAGATGGTGGTGATGGAATGAAACAACCAAGGCTCATCTAGCAGAAATTAGCAAATAAAATTGGTGATCACGAGGGTTAATATTAGGCATGGGTTCATTTTTACACAAGCTTGAACCATGGAGAACTCTGCTTGGATTCGGTTTCATATTTACACAAGATTGAAATGAAAAACTATGCTTTGGTATAAGCTTTCATGCCCCCGACATAATGACTCAATCGAGGTACAATATTAGTAGAAATCAGCCGATTAAAATGACAATCATGAGATGTAAATCAGGTGTGGGTTCATTTTTACACAAGCTTGAACCATGGAGAACTCTGCTTGGATTCGGTTTCATTTTTACAAAAGCTTGAAATGAAAAACTATGCTTGCTATAAGTTGGCATGCCCCTAGAATAATGACTCAAATCGAGGTACATGCCCCCCAAGCTTCATTTCAGTCAACTAGGTGAATGGAATGAAGGTTCACTTGCGAGACCTTGGAAAGACTCGACTGGAATTTTACGAGATCTTAATCAAAGACTCAATTTGAAAAGGGATTTGCTTCATTTTTTAATGAGGTTGACATAGTAAAAGAACCATTCTCAAGACCCTTGTTTCATTTTTTAACGAGGTTGACACAAGACAAAGAACTGTGCTTTGAACCCTTGTTTCATTTTTAACAAAGTTGACACAAGACCAGGAACTATCCTCGACATTCCTTGTTTCATTTTTTAACGAGGTTGACACAAGAAAAGAATTGTCCTCGAAAACAACTGTTCATGGACCATATGAGAACATGGCTCCCAAGAGGTCTTCACTAGATGGAAGGACCATGCTCTAGGAGGAATACATGTCATTTGGTACCAAAGATAGATCGGGTTCCAATGCCCCCAGTACATAATGTATTATACCATCCGTGTGATCATCAGCAGATGGGAAGACAGAACGGGTAGCCACATAATTAACCTATGGTGGGGAAGGTACTACTTGCAAACAAGAGCTGGTAGGGGATGATGGTTGCAAAGGAGTCGCCTAGTGACCAATGGATGACAGTTGATCAACAGTCACAATTCTTCCTTCATGCGGAAAACAAACCACATGGAAAAGTGAAGAAACAAGAGCTCCCATGACATAAACATAGTCGCGTCCAAGGAGAATATTGAAATCTAACAGACCTTGGACTACCATCACATCTATATAGGCATTCTTTCCTCCCAAAGTAATAGGGAACTGCGGAAGGATCCCTAAGGTTTGATTGGTTCCCCAGTATGGTCACCAACTTGTGACATAGGCAAGTTCCCTCTACGGATAGAGGCAACCCCTCTAGCCCTAAAGTGGGTCTAGTCAGAACAAAGACAATACCAAAGAAAATTTCTTTATAAAGTTCATGAAGGCTTACCTTCAAACCGTCGTTCGATGAAGATCCTGTTGTGTTTCTCTAGATTTCGTTCTTCTAATCACTTGTACTTGAAAACAACATACAGAACACAACTACGAACATAATAGAGTACGACAAAAACTATCTACTTAAAGAGTAAAGGAGCTTCAAGCTATCATTACGCATTTCGACATATGATATAATAAATAAGCTATTGATTTGTATTAAAGTAAATCAAAGTAGAACTTACAACCAAGCCTTGACGTCATAAGTCTCCTAAAAGGGTCCTGTCAAGATATCTTTGCAAGCATTCACTCGTATACTGTCTCCCAAAAGGTGAATAACTCTCTCTCCTACCCAAAATGCTAATGCTAGAATACTCTTACAACCAAGTTAACTCCACTCAAAACCATCCCAAAGTAAGTTACATGAGAGGCTACTTCCACACTCTAGCAAACACTCTCTACTCTTACTATTGAATTCTTGAACTCTGAAGCTAGTTGATCTCAATCATGGAGGAAGTATTTATAGGAGGAGGAGCTTCCATAAAATATGGGAGAAAGATATTATCCCTTGGAGAGGTTGCACAAAAGGTGGAGCAACCATCCCAAAGGAGAGATGCAAGCTCATCTAATCCAACAACCAACCCTAGGACCACCCATGAAGCTTTTACACTTTGAAGCTTCGACGAGTTGTTTAAAAAACTTGCCAAAAGTATCTCGGCACGAGTGCAACACAGAGACAGAGTGAAGACTTCACTAGGGCTAGTTCAATCTTGGCCATCTTTGCAGGTGGAACAGTTGTTGTCCTGCGATGACCCAAAAACATAAGT
>APFE030403420.1:680-13524 GCA_000404065.3 Pinus taeda
AGCAAGAGGATCATTATTTTGCAATTCAAGAGTGAAGAGTTTAATCATGAGTTGAACAACTTCAAGTGTAGAATGTGAATCATATCATTCTTTTAACTTTTGTAAGGCTTCAAAAGTACTTGAAAATGGCGAAATATGGCGCCTCACTTCTTCATCTACAGATACTGGGATTAATGCATAAGCTTTGCTATTCTTGTTTTCCCAAATGACGAGCTCTTTGTCTGAGGTAGGATGTTCTGGCTCTTTATCTCCGTCTCCAACACACACTCCTTTCCACAACTCAATGAAAATAAGGGTGTGTTTTATCATCGGGACCACTCAAGATACTTCTCCTTGCTAGTGAGAAATATTCCCACAATGGATATGATTGAATGCATTGTAAAATCTTGTACTGTAAAAAAAATATACTTCTGCTAGCAAAAATGTGCTTCGGGATAATACAACCTTATCCTTCCTTCTTGATTAGGTAAGAATTTTATTTATATACAAAGAGTAAAATTGTATTCTATATAGAATGTCAACTGCTCAAATGCCTATCATAACTTGAATTCTGGTGTAATTGGAATTTTTCAAAAGAAAAATGGACTGATGTGTCAGACCAGGCAGTAACTCCTCAACACAAATTGATTTGTATATTGCATTCCTTCAGGTTGGTCTTTATTATATACATGAGAGAGACACTTTTCACTTCATCTCCCAATGACTGTTCATATTACTTACCATTTATTTACATTATATTCACCCAATCATGATGATTAGGTGTCAATGGTTAACAAGGATAATTGGCAAGTACCAACCATAATTCTTTGTTTGATTCTAAGGGAAATTGTGATCCTATAATTCACAATGCCTTTATAAGCACTCTTCCAAAAAAAATGATATTGTGAATGGTTCATTTAAAATGGAAAAACCATACAATCATAGCTCTAAGTGCAAATATTATGAGTAATGTGCCTTAAAATTATAGGAAGCCAAAATTTATAGTTAAGTTCAAAGGGGAAACTCCTTTCGCAATGAATACAATGCATAAGACAAGATTTGAAGATCATAAGAGGAGGTTTCTTTGGTATATATAGGATATGAAGTGTACAATGAAAAATGTGTTATCCTACATAACAATATAACAATAGAAATGTAATAAATCAATATCATATTGCTTAATCACAGGTTTTATGGTTAATAGTTATACAAGTCCACATGTTATTCCCACTATCTACCCTTTTCGTGCTCATCACAAAAATTGAAAGTAAAATTATTTGATTTCATTTAGTTATTAATTTTTACTTATCTAGTCACCTCTACTTCATAATTTACTTCTTGATTGAAAATATAATTCAATTCCTAAATAGTCTCCTTACTTATTTGATTTCATTTACTTATTGATTTTTACTTATTTGGTCACCCAACTTAATAACTTACTTCAAAGATTATTGGCACACATAAGTACTAGTTTAATTTTGTCTTTTTTTCCTAATCCTATATTAATAAACCCTAATTTATAATCAGTTATTACTTAATGTTTTTAAATAATTGATTTTAATCTTATTGATTTAAATTTATTTTCCATTAGTATATCATTAACTCAATTTTTTCAGTTTCTTTCACTTTTCTATTTCTATAATTTTTTTAAGATTAAGAATATTTTTGATATAATTATTTGACATGTATTTAAATGCATTTTTTAATATAAAAATATTAATAAAAATAAAATATAATAAAACTGTAATATTTAAATTAATTTGTTTAAAACTAATACAATGAAGTGAGTATATATAAATAATTAAATAAATTATAATATTAAACAATCTGTTTCAAACTAGTAACAATGATCTAGAATTTTGAAGGATATTTTTAACTTGAAACTTTAGTATTTTCTGAAATTCTATATATGTATTAATAGAATTTAAAATAATTTGTTCACTAACATCATTGATAGATAACACTAATAGATAATACATGAAGATAATTTTGAAATTTTTTTAAATATGAAACTTCCATATATCTGAAGTTCAATGCAAATTAAGTATCTGTTTAGTTGTCGCTATTTAACATGTCTATGTTAATAAAATATATATATAAATTTGTAACATAAATAAAATAAAAAAACGTTCACTTGACCATGAGACGTAATCAACTTATACCACAAATAAAAATAGAAATAGGTTGGGGATTGCCCTAAGATATATAAACGCATAAAACGTCAATCCATACATTCAAGGATTCTAACTCTTGAGTTTTATTGAATGATCCATAGACTGAAGGATTTCTAACTCTTGAGTTTTATTGAATGATCCCATCGTTTCCCTGTTAGTCCCTAAGATGGTGAACAGTACTTCTGGATTGACAATTATGGAAAATCCCTATGCCTCTCTTGTAGAAACAGAAGATAATAAAAGACATGGTAGCCAAAGAATTCAAGACATAGTAGCCAAAGTAGCCAAACTACAAATGGCAATTGTGGAGAATACCTGTGCCAAAGTACAATCTGCCACACGCAAAAAGCTACCAATGGGTGAGTGATATACTGCACTTTTCTGGCTGTTAATGAATATGGGAAACGGACAGTGGAGAGGCCCACCTTATTCTTCTCGTTGATAATGTGCTGTTAGCAAACTGGACGCCTAGCAATTTGGATAAGATTATCATATTGGATATTCATCACTCTCAGTATCTTCTTTCATTGAAACATTTGCTGGCCATTCTTCACAGTGACAACATAGTGCAGGAAAACCAAAAACAGGTGAGCCAATACCTGGCTATCCAGATGGGCATTTGGTAGATTTAGTTGGCATTTCTTTACGTTGGATGGTTCCATAGAAGATCTCAATCTTAATCTCTTTCCAGAAGTCCTTCCAAACAACGGTAGCTCTCTGTATCTTGAAGCCATTGTATAAACATGTTAGGTTTTGGAATTTTGTGGCTATATTTTTTTGGGAAATTTTCCGATAAAATAGTGTATAGGATTAAGGCACAAATTCCGATGGGTGAGTGATATGGGCGTACGATCCATCCGTGCCTCCTGTTCAGCAAAAATATATCATTGCCTTCAACTGCACTTTTCTGCCCGTTATTGAATACGGGAAACGGATAGTGGAGAGGCCCACCTTATTTTTCATGACTCACTGCCGAACTGGTCTCGTTGACAATGTGTTGTTACCAAACTGGACGCCTAGCAATTTGAATAGGAGTATAATATAATCATGTTAGGTTTTGGAATTTTGTGTCCATTATATAATCATGTTAGGTTTTGGAATTCTGTGTCCATATTTTTTGGGGCAATTTTCTGATAGAACCATGTATTTTCTAGATACATATTTTTTATTATTATTATTTATGAAAAAATGTAATTAATTTATTTTGTTACTATTTTATTTTTTATCAATTAAGATAAATTTTTAATTACATATATAAATTTAAAACTCTTAAAATATTCACACTATAAAAAATCTAAACTCAAATCTATAATTCTAAAAATCTAGTCTATTTCTAAAAATATAACAAAAACCCCTCCAAAATATAAAAGAAATAAACGGGTTAAAAACCTTCAACTCTGTATTTATTTATACTTTTTTATTGCATTAAATATTTATAATGCTAAATAAGTGTTTCAAGCAATTTCCATGAAAGTGAAATAAATATTTATAGTTAATAGTTAACTTATTCAAATTCACTCACTGACTCAAGCTAGAACCATTTGGATCAAAAAGGTGGACCGGATTATAATATATCTATATATATATGGTTATTAATGTTTTTGGAATAATATTGAATGAATGATGATTAATGTTGTTGAATAATATTTATATTCAAAATTTAGAATATATATTTTGATCATTTTCGTTTTAGTTGTTGAGGGTGCACCAACATTTTGCATTTTTGAAACCCAAATGACAGTTGTTCCACTTACAGTGAACACATACCTTGTTGTGCTCCTCATATTATTTCTATCACTTGCCATATTTACATCAACATATCCCTATAGAGCAATGTTTGAACCATCCAAGCATAATGCTTGATTTGTGGTACCTCTCAAATACTTAAGAATCCACTTCAGTGTCGATCTAGATTTAAAGATGAATGCAACAAATTAGAAATATAATCATAAATTCAAAGATACATTGGAAATAACACTTCATTTCATTAATATCAAACACTGAAATATGGTTACAAACACAATGGAAATAAGACTAGCTCGGGCGATGGTAGTTTATCTCTGAGAAGAGATATGGCGGCCACATGCCTCTGAACCGCATTACAATAAGGATGAAGGACCTTTTTATAATTGAACAATAAGAGAAAGCCCTAACAACCAAAACCCTAACCTAAGGAGATCTAACATGAAGAGTTTATGGGCCCCATTGAGGTGAGTTGGACAACCAACTTCCCAGGGTGGTGACATGGTCATATTATCTCCGTGTGACGTGCATGATAACCTATTGGAAAGATCTCTACGAGGACTACAATGTAAAAGTCAATTTTAGGCAATCCATCGTTGGTGGTAGATTGCCAAAAAAATGTTGTTTAGGGCCTCAAAACAGCTCTGAAAGTTTAGGACCCGAAAAACTGCTAAAAATAGTAAATTATGCTACAACTAAGGAAACTAAAAAACTGAAAGAAATAATGGTGGGGTCGAAGTGGAATTGGCAAGTGGCCACCAATATCTACCTAAATCATTCCTCCCCCCTTAGAAAGCAATGCTCCCCATTGCATTGAGTTCCTCCATGAGATGAGGAAACTTCTACTAAACTTGGTCCCTAGTGAGCCACTTGCCTTGATCAAGGAGTTGACCTTCTTTTAAAACTCAATATAATTGGATCTTCTGCTGGCGAGTGTTCTTGATCTGCATGTCCATTATCTAATCAGTTGCGGCTTGCTCCATGCAATCTGAATTTAACTTTGTAGGTGTGAGTTGTTTTGCAACGTGTGATGTGTCCGGCAATGGTGGGAAGTATGGTCGAAGACAGTCCACATTGAATATTGGGTTCAGGCCAAGGAATGGGGTAATGTTGAGCTCAAATGCATTATCACCCACAACCTTGGTAATGGTGTAAGGACCATATCGGAGTGGTATGAGTTTACGATAGGCTCCGGTAAGGCGTTCCTTCTACAAATGCAACCAGACTTTGTCACCCACCCAAAACTTGTGTGGCACCCAATGTTGATCATGTTGCTTCTTGTACTTGGCATTGGATTTCTCTAGAATGTCATGGACTTATTGGCGGATATGTTGGATGTGATGAATGAAGTTGTTTGCCTTATCAACTTCCGAATGGACATGAGCTAAATCTTCTTGAGTAGCTACAAATGGTATGGCCACATCAATGGGACATAGTGGTTGGAATCCCAAGCCCACCTAAAAAGGACTGTTGCTACTCAAGTAGTGGAGAGGCCACTTATAGTTGTGCTAGACATAGGGAAGGCTCTCATCCCATTTGTGTGGATGCTTTGAGTTGTACATGCACATAATGTGTACGATCATCTTGTTGATGACCTCTATCTGGTCATCAGTTTGGGGATGGAAAGTTATGGACTTAGTGAGCTTGGCGTCCAGCATTGACTAGAGATAGGACCAAAATGTACTGAGGAAGTTGTTGTACCAATCTAAGATGATAGACTGTGGGATCCCAAACTGTACCCACAGTCATTGAAAGAAGAGTTTAGCAGTTGCTTCTGCTATGATATTATTCTTGCAGGCCACTGGAATGGCTATCTTCAAGAATCTGTCGACGACCACAAAAGCATAGTAGACACCATGCTTAGTAGAAGGAAGGCCCAACATGTAATCCATGGAGATGGATTCCCAAGGTTGACTAGGGGTAGGCAGCGAAGTTAGAGTACTTGCTTCTTGATGGTTGGTTTGGAAATGGCGTAGGCAATGAAGGATCTGATGTACTATGTGACATCCTATCAAAGATTTAACAAGTAGATAGACTTATGTAGCACTGCTACTATTTTCTCAACCCCAAAATGCCCAACAACTTGACTGTACTGCACTTCCCAAATCATCTAGGCTCGCTTGCTTGAAGGAACCCAAAGTTGTCCGAGGTGGCATAGCACGACAACCTGGAGGTGAAAAATTGGAACTTTTTGACCCTCCAAGATCATCTGGTATGTGTGGCTGAACCTTGGGTCACTTTTGTAGAGAAGTGGTTAATCAGAAGTCGCGTGCCCACAAGATTTGACCATGGTGATTAACGCCATGATCGGTGGTCGACTAAGGTAGTATGCAACATTATTGGTCCTACCCTTCTTATACATGATATTCAAATGGAACTATTGCAAGTATGTGGACCACTGTTGATGACTATCATTCTATAACTTCCCTTGCATTTGTATGAACTATAGGGGTCGGTGGTCTATCTGGATGACTGTTTCCTTCCCCAAAATGAAATTTGGTCCTTTGCTCATGTCAGTTAAGAAGGTCTCCATTGACTTCTTGTTGGTGGGTCTTCTCTGATTAACTCCAATAAATTGCTCTGAGAGTAGGCCTAGAAGCTCGCCCTGGCCCTATTTACATAATTGATATACAACATTGTGCGCAACATCAATCAGTATCATGGGTCTTTGACTAAGTGATTTCCCTTGTCTTCAACATCAACTTACATTATCACACATTGGGATTCATGCAGTACCTTGGTTTCCATTTCACCCTATTGGCAAATTCCTCAATTCTGTGTCAGATTTCATGGTTGATTGATTCAAATGGTTGTTATCATGTGCTAGCCACATATTGTGTACACAGAAAACATACTTGGTAATATTTATTTCATCTCTTTTCATCCAAGTTCTTCAAAATTATTGGTCTACGGTTTATACTCATGATGGTTGATGTGGGATGCCTTAATTCCTTCCTTCCATTAGATCTTACCCATTGATTACAACCTCTTTCTCTCGTACTAATATCTAAAGTCCTTTTTCTAGTACCTTAGGGTTTGTAGTCATCACTGGCAGAATCCTTCACTATCAAAAATGAGAATACATTAATGTATCATGATTGATATATTCTCTTCAGTGTTTGACTTCAACACATTTATTCACACATGTTATATTGTAGTTTGATACCTTGACTATCATCATCATTATCGGTGAGTTGTTTCACATTAGTTAACGATATACATCAATGATTAGTAATCAATCGATTTCTGACATGGTTGAGCTCATTTATTCCCATAGTGTAGAAATGTACCATATGTAGTTGGTAAAGACCTCAAGTCATTTCAACATCTTGGTTCACTTGCTAGTTCCTTCAATTTTCGACCAATGTTACTAGCCATCATTATATGTTACAGTTCATCTCAATGGCATTCCATATGTTGACACCCAAATTGTATGCAATACCATTATTGAACCTATATGACACGATACTATTATTAGGATCAGTTATGCATCATCAATGATCATACATTCTTCGAGCATCATTGATCAGCTCTTCTTCTATACGTGATATTGAGACATTGTTCCGATATGTTCCTATGCGACTATGGTCCAAAAATCCACTATGTACTCTCGAGTCTTATTTGTACACTTTTATATACATGATTGATCTTCTTTTTACTTAATCAACGAACATTCTTTACCATTTAGGAGCATCAGTATGCCATTGTCAGACATGAGCCTTATTTTTTATTCCTTCTACAAGTATTCAGCGGGTTATAATTTGGTGATATCCTCTCAAGTTGTCAAATGATCTCTCTTTGTACTTAATACTTTTCGGCCATGATGTGACCCTCATGCCATATATTAGGGGGCATCTATTATAACATCATTCAACACTCTTGTAGTTATGATGCTTTGATATGGCCTTGGGTAGCCCTTTCCCATTCAGACTTGATCATTTATTAAAAAACAACATTTCCAACTCCATACGCGACTCTTCCCTTACAAACTTATCCACTCACAATTGTGCCATAATACAAAACCCATATACATAATTTAAAATATGCAAAAATAAAAATATTTCCTATTTATCATGTGAAATTTACAGGTTTTGCTGAAATCCCACCTCCAGAATCCCTCGGCCTAACTAAATCAACTGATTTTTGGTGATATGTATACACCTCATGGGAATTCCTAAACCATATAAGGAGATATGATATCGACAATATAGTCCTTTTGTCCCTAGATCAATTCTCATGTTTCCTATGCCTCTTGCACTCCCATTCATATGAAACCCGTGTTTCCTTGTAGAGATGTTCATCTTCCATTATATGAGATCCTTTTTCACATGATTGAGAGGTGCTATTTGAGACCTAGACTAGATGGATCAAGGGGAAGGTTTTGTTGGTGCTATGGTCATATCATATTCTATTCTTCCACTCCTATTTCCTGATATCAATAAAGAAGCTCTATCGTGTTCCTCAAATGTTACGATCTCATGTTTTTATGATTCATTTCTAATATATAATGATTTATATGTTGATGCTTGATGATCTAACATGTTTAGTATGAATTCACTTTGAACTACTTTTTATGTATATACTTCTATGAATTGTGTTGCAGGTTTGATCACTTTTGAGGAACCAGTGGGTTTAGACCCTATGGGATTGACATCAAAACTAGGACCTACGGGTACTACTCTCAAACCTAAATTTAATATTTTTCATAGTTTTGTTGCTTGAACGTATGCTTCTTGTTGATAGTTTTCCTTCGATTTGTTGAGGTTGTGAATGCTTACCTTAGGGAAGTTTTTCCCATAAACACTAGTGTTACAAGTCATTTTTTCACATTCAAACAGTTAGCCATGAAATTGAATCTGTCATCATCAACTAACACCTTGCAATCATCCCTTACAAAGACAAAAGTATCCATTTTCTATAAGTAACAAGAATCCTAGATACGTTGGAAAAAATCCATAAAGTTGTGGATCATCACACTTGTCCTTAAGACAACCTATGATGACACAGTTTGCATATATGCAACCTGTGTCAACCATCGCATGTTGATTTCACAAAATGTATGATGATAAATATAAATGAGTAGAAAAAAAAAATAAAAAATCTAAGGTTATGTCCCTTGAAGCTTCGGGAGTCGTTTTAACTATTTACTATTGGATCAGAGGTCAAAATCCTAGTATTGAGGTATTATCTCTTATCTCCTAGTACATGGCCCTATCTAAAGCGAATCTAAGCTCTACAATGGTAAATCCAAAACCACCTCATTTACCTTGTAAATCTAGCACCTTCCATGAAGTGAGGGTTAGATTTTGGAGACTCTGAATTATGCCATTATGCTTCCCTTTTGTGTGAGGTCCATGATCCATAGATGTGCTTGAGGTGTGAATGAACGCTTGCTATTGTGGAAAGGGAAGGATAAGATAACTAGAAGAGATCTCTAAGTAGAGGTTTTCTTACTCATTTTTGATCATTTACATGTTCCACTTTTAGGAATTGGAGTTGGATTTGAGCCTAACAGGAAAGGAGAAGGAGGAAGATCATATTGGATTCCAAGTAGGTCTTCTTTCCATATTTCGAACTTATCTAAGGATAAACATTGCAGTTTTGTCTCAAAGTTTTCTAGACTATGCCACTAGGTCTAGGGAGATTTCTCTTGTCAATGAAGGAAATTTATCCACCAGACAACTTGGAAACTCCACTAGGGAATATGATGTTCTTAAGTGGTTTTATTTTCCTAGCCTTTTGGTAATACAACCTTAGGAACCACTAGTCATTGAACCATCCACTCAGGGAACTTATTTTCTCATTTCTCTACCTTCATCTCAACCACAGAATTTATCCCCAGGTACATAATAAGAGCCACTTCCACCCATTTTACTAAGTCTAAATGATATTACTGAGGAAGAGCTTTCTCAACCTCAAATTTTTGTTCAGATACTAGGGACTCCCTTTTATCAAGTTGTTCCTTTTGTTACTCCTAATACTCGACTACAAGCTCCTTTATATCAAACTCCTTATTTTATTTCAATTTTGAACTCCCATCACTTGTACATTACTTTGGGAAGTCTAACCATGTCGAAGTCAAGGACTGTCACACAACCTATATTTTTTATTAATGAGTGAATGGGCTAAAGTTGTAGCAACTTCTATGTTAAGCACTTCACTAAAAATTCATCTATATGGTCGTCCATCAGTGCCACACAGATACCAGTCATTGTTAAGAACCTTTCTTTATGCATTGAATATTCCTTGAACTCCTCATTTACCTTCATCATTTGGAATACTAGTTGGTCTATCTTTCCATAGCACCCCAAAACCTATATAACTTGTTGCACCACGAACATGTCTTCCTTAGTGGATTAGGACAACCAGAACAACCTACTCTAGCTTGTACTTCATATCCTCTTTCTATGGGGAAGTTTCTTATTCAGGGTATGCCACATCTGCAATTTAGTCAACCTGGTCCAGGAATGATGCAAATGTCATCTAGACAACCCTTCCAAGGTATTCCACAAATTATCGTTGGCCAAACAACAACTATACCACAAGATCCTTATTGATGTAGTACATCCAAGGCCAACCTTTCCAACCTTTTCAATTTTTTCCTAGAACTAGGCAACCTGGTATGGGCTATCCTACTTTTCAAAATCCTCCTTATCCTGGTGGAATGAAAATGATAATGGATCAACCCATTCCATATAATCTAGGATCCCCCCACTAGTGGTTAACCTTTATCCACATGGTTACAATCCCCCTCAAAAGAAATTTAATAGACAATTATTGTTCATTGGAACACTAGAGTTACTAGATCTCTCTTGGTTCACCAATGATCTGATTTTTCATTCTCCTTGTTGGTTGACAATTCCAACCAAATTACCAAGTGATATTGTTAAGCTTAATGCAAATCTTGCAGAAGATCCACCAAACCATATCATGAATTTATTTAGGGTGTTCTTCAAACTCTTTAAATGATGATTCTATTCATTTTCCTCTTTTCCAATGAACTCTTACAGGTTTGGCAGAAAATTGGTATGTCAAATTTCCTAGAGCTTATTTTAACAACTTCAATGCATTGACAACAACATTTCTAATGCATTTTTAGTTACCATCCCGTTACAAAATTGGTACCAAAAATTTGACCTCCCTAAAACAGTTTGACTCTACTCACATATCAAATCACATACATGAGTGAAGATGTCATCATCGCTTGGTCAAAACTTATATTCTAGATTAGTTGTTGGTAGAATGGTTCATTAAATATTTGATTCCTTTTATAGCTAAGGATGTTTCCAAAGGTGAAGTTTTTACTAAAGAGAAAGTCATTGCATGTGCCAATATTTTGATCTAATTTATACTCAATCTGGCATGCTCTACAACAAAATACCTAATGCTTCGTAGCCATCTCATACTATTCCACCTCCTCCCTCGAATGAATGACATGTTTCTAATGGAATGATTGGTTATGTTAGTCAATAGTAAGTGAGCAAGTCTTTTAGTCAATCCAATCCAAAATATGCTCCTATTATGACTACTGAAAGCCCCTCTCCTACTGCACCTTTGAATACATCCAAGATTATAGTTATTCAATAGAATAAAGGAAAATCTCAACAAGTAGGAAGTCAAATCAAGGGTAAAGGTAAGGGTAAAAAGGAAATCCCTCCATAGGACAAACAAAAAAATTAGTATCCTCGTGAGAAACACAAGCTACGTTATCCTTGTCTCATATACAATGAAGATCATTTCACCAAGGATTATGTGCATCAAGCAGAATTAATTGATTCTTGAAAGTTGAATCCACTGCACCTTCCATGTTGACAGACACTTACATAAACCAAGAGACGAAAATTGATGCACACAATCCTTCCAATCCCTCCTCTTCCCAAAACACATTGAACAATTTAAAATAAACTTCATTATCCCCCAAAGGTTGTATGACCACTGATAAGTAATTCCTGGATGCCTCAGCATCTAGGATTCCTAGTTTCTAAGGGTTCCAAAGTGTGGGAATTCCTCCTGCTACATCATCTGCTTTAACTTCTAGATATTCATACTTAATAATCCATTTGTTGTGTATCTGTCTTATTTTGTCTATAGAACATTTTGTTTCCTGGATAAATACCATATCTGGTTTTTTTTCTTTCATTTTGTTGCTGAGATTTCTTTGTTTCCTTTTACTTCCTAGACCCCTTATATTCCATGTTGTAAGCTTCATTAATAAAGATGAGTAAATGAGTAACTAGTAAGGTCTTCCGTCTTACCTGAGTTGATCATGGTTTTCCACACTCTATCAGCAACTCATTCTATCTTTTTCTTCCTCTTTCCTTCCTAGATTCTTGGGAGTTTTTCCCACTATTTCCTCCATCGTTTTCACCCCTCCATTGTCCTAACTATCATGGTTTCTTTTGACGCCAGAACCCTTTGCTCGATTTCTCCAAAGGAAGAGTTGTTGTACTCTGTTAAACTCCCCTTGAGGTAGCGAATCCACTCCTTTGGTAGTTCCTTGCCCCGAGAATTTTTCTAGATCGACATGCTCCCTTTCCAGAATTTCCTGTTGTTCATGCTCCTCCGTTCCCTCTTTGATTGGGGTCATCTCTTGCTCCCTGTCAAGCTCCATTGTACTTGTTTGATCCTCCTTTTGTTGGTTATTTTCTGGTCTATCCTCCATGTTGTCATACTTTTCCTTCTCTACAAGATTGCCCTCCAATATCTAATTCCCTCTTTCGTTCCCCTCTTCTTCTTCTAATATTTTGAACCTATTATGACTAGTCTATTTTTCCTTGTAGATTTTTTCTGGTTCTTTCTCCCTCCTTTTCCTTTGCCTCCCAATTTGGTAAAGCTTTCAGTCTCTTTTCCTGTGGTTTCTTTGATACTGCTCTCTATTTTATTTAAAGGACAGTCTCTGAAGAGATGCCCGTGTTCATGGCATTTGTGACATTTGAAGGGGACATGCT
>APFE030403422.1:0-67264 GCA_000404065.3 Pinus taeda
GCTATAGTTGTGTATTCTCTCATACAAAAAAAAAAAATAATAATAGTCTTATTTTTTCATTTGATTGAATTAATTATTTATCAAAATTAGATTTTATTAAAATTACGTGATTTTATTGGAAGCAGTTTAGGTGATGGAAATAAAGGAAACTAATTTTCTTGTAAGCATTTTCTAAATTGTATCTCCACTTGAACACTCTTATGGAAAAAAAAAAAAGTTTTGACCCCACCCATCAAGCAAGCCACCTAATGTCACCTTGGTGGCATTCTCTCACTCTTTAGACTACAAGAAGGATATCCTTATCTAGGGGGAATCCTTAAATATCGAGCTAAGCTAGGTCATTGAGTAATGAAAGGAAGTTCTTTAATGAAGACTAGTGATTTGACACTACTCGCTCTCAAAGTAAAAGGTTAGGCATAAGTGTGTGAATAGTCAAACAAACCATGAATTATTAACAAATTTTGAATGATTTTATTTGCACAACTATGCTTATTCATGCAACCAAATTATACTTGAAAAATGAAAGATAAAGCTTGCTCAATTAACCATATAGCATGAGATGCTAGTGAAGCATATATACAATGGCACAATAAAAATAGAAAATGAATCATAAATTGTCTATACAAGTAAGGCATTAGATCATTCATTCATCGTATTCATGAGCATTGGAGATTGAGAGTTCGTTATCATCATCAAGAGACCATTCCACAATTAAGAGATCATACCCCAACAATATTAACTATGTTTGGGACAACAAAGAGTTATGTGTTTGCGATGATAAATTAAGGAAATATTCAAACTTATCGTTGTTACTAAGGACAATGAAGACAACAAAGTTGAATGTGGACTACTTACATGTTTGTAACATTCAAGTGTCATCCATTTATCATCATGCAAGTTGTATGAAGGAAATTTGGTAGTGGTACTAAGTGAACATTATTTGATCAAAGTTCATACCCTCTCCTTACCACTACCACTTTGCAAGACGAAGAATAAATGTGAAATATATGTGCAACCAACTAAAAAAGTTGGAAAGGTTGTTGCAACATATATAGGTGGTCATGTCGTGTTGCAAAATGAGGTGTTGGCCCACTCCCATTTTTGATAATTTGTCAACCTTTGAATTTGATTCCCTGTGAATGTGATTAAATGATATGACCCTAAAGATTTTAATAAGCTCCATAATTTTAATCATCCTTTAATCCAATAAAGAAGTGTACAAGGAAGTATAACCTTTCATCCAATCTAAAACAACCTTTGAATCCCCTATGACTTGTAAGTTTAGATTGTTGAAGTGACACAATTAAAATGACTAACATAAACGACTAATTCATATTATTGTAGGTTTTGTTAGGTAGTCATATTTTTTTCCTAGACTAAATTACTCATTGTTAGTTGTATTACTTATTAGCTAGTCATATATTTTAACTAGTGACTAAAATAGTCGTTTATGTTAGTAGTTTTTAGTTGGGTCTCTTAATATTGCTAATTTTTGGTAGTATTTCACTTGGAAAGGTTGTGGTGGCTAAAATTTTTAGCCACCTAGTCACTAATTTCACCATTTTCTACTAGTGATTGTCCACCATTCCTGAACTCATATATAGTTTCCCAACCATCATGGTAAACTTTCTTGTCAAATAACCATGGTCTTCCAAGAAGTGTGTAGTATGCGTCCATGTCAACCACGTCACACAAACTTTCTCCTAAAGGTTGCCAATTTGAAATTTAATAAGAATTTCTCAGTCAAAGCCATCTGTTATCGTTTTTGTAACCATGAGACTTTGTATGGATTTGGATGGACTAAAATTTTGAGTTTAAGCTTGTCCATGACTTCAGTGGACACTAAATCTTCAGTACTTCCATCATCTATAACCTAGTTATAACACTTCCATTGGACCTTACATTTAGTTTTGAAAGCCTTCCTTATATGTTCTAGTTCCTCCACTATCATTTTCTCAGGCTTAAGTAGCACTCTATGAAACATCAAATTTTCTCCTTGTTCATGTTGAAGTACAGTCACATTTTATCCAGAAATAGAAGCTTTATTAGCTTGTGTAACTTTTGTTCTGGCTTCACCTCTTCTCCTTGAATTTTGTCCTTTCGGGCACTTAGATTTCTTATGTCCCTCAACTCCACAATGATAACAAGTAATTACATACTTTCCTTTTCCTCTTTCGAGACTTCCTCTACCTCTTCCAACATTGTTTCCACCTATACCATCTTGACCACTGGTGGATTCTTCTTCCTTTTCACTACCTCTAGTAGTCCCTATCTTACCTTTTCCTCTACCTTTTTGTTTTGTTTTCATATTCAATTTCTCCTCTACCTTCAACGCAATGTGATAGGCTTAATGAACAATCCAAAAATAATGCGTACTCATTTCATCTTGAATTAGATATTTCATTCCATTCACATACATTGCAACTCTTTGTTTGGTTCTTTTATACTGGATCAAAGTGACAACCGAAAAAATTCTTTGGTGTACCCACAAACATAAATTTATCCTTGATATTTGTCACCATGTGTTTACAATTCTTGATTTTTTGTAGTTGATTGTTGTTAGAAAATTATATATTACAAAGCAATGGAACACATAAAATATTGTAGAAATATAAACACAGAAAATGCATAAAACAAGAGAAACAAAGATATACATGGTTCACCCAATTTGGGCTACGCCCACGGAGAAACAACCAGTCCTTCCTTTTTATTATTTAGCAAAATGAAGAGATACAACCTACCACAGATCCGTTGTAATACCCTCTTCTCTCTCAATCTCCTCTCTCTTCCTCACTCAGAATACACATCTACATAGACGCAATACAATTCCCTCATATATAGCGAGGGAAACCCCTAAATTAAACATAACTTATACCATCATATTTCCACCTAATGAACGGCCTAGATTGACTACGAAATTACAACATTTTACAAGGCAATTTTACAACTATTTTTAGCTCTGGGGGCACTACCACCGATCCCCCGCTAGGGGGGGGGCTCAAAATAATCGTTGTCGCCCTCCCCTGGACCCCCCTGGTGGTGCACATAAATGGACAGTGTTGCCGCCACATTACAAAATGGGGTCCAATGCGGTGATACCTCTTAATAAAGAAGATAATTAGGCTCCACACCCAACAATTATTTACTCTGTCATTTTGTAACATATCCCACCATGGTGCATAATGACCGTTCAACTTTATCATGGAAAATTTCAGCCAATTTGTATCCTAAACATTTTCATACTCGAATCATCTTTTGAGTTCTCCAATCCAATTGATGAGCACATCAACTCTTAGATTTCCATCATAACAGGAAACTTCAACTCTTGCACTACCTCTATTGCTCAAATATGAAATCAACCTTGCTACTGGATCTCTCTCCTCAACATCCTAATATTCATATATTTTCTCTTTGGGCTCTAAATCTACTTTTGCATCCCCATTTCCTTTATGCTCCAACTCTTCTATTCTTCATCTTAACTCTTCCAGTTCTTGATTTCCTGCACCTTCTTGTCCTACTCCTCTTCTCCTCGGTGGTATCTTGAAAAGTTGTAAATATCTCACCAACATCTGCAAACCTCAACCTAGGTTCTATGACCCAACTTGTACCTTTAGCACTCTTGTTTTTCAACCACCGAATAAGGAGTTATAGCACCATGTTACACAAATCAAATCAAGATGTGAATCCCAAACTGAAACTCGCTCAGATACCACTTGACATAATCCAGGTTTCTGTAGCTTTCACAACAAACTACAGAACTAGAATCGTTGTTACAAAGTGCACAACTCCATCGATTTAATTTTGGCTATTGTATTAAACTAATTCAAAGACTAAATCACAAAGTATAAACAAATAGTAATTCTAGACCTGCCCACAAGAACTCAAAATGGATTCAAAATATTTGTATTCATTAAAAATGTGGTGTTACATACAAGAACTCGAATATGAGAGTGGAGTCTTCAGAGTGCTTAAAATTCATACATTATTATGCAGTAATACCACACAACAACCAAACACCCTCTCTAACTCGTAAAATATCTAGTCACACTCTCTCCAAGTGTAGAAATTACAATGTAGATCTGCAACTACTCATGAAATTTTAATCAAAATCACAAGGCACAAACCTACTCTAATTCTCTGCGGACATTAATTCACAATTTAGAACAAAAATCTCAGACATGCAATAAGAAATCACACACATGCAAATAGTATTTTTCCCGGGGAAAACAAATTGCTAAAAAACCCAATGCATGCGTGCATTAATATGATGAATAGAGATGTATTACAATTGATTTTCTCAACTGAGCATAACCTGCAAGTGCATAACCTATCTCTCTACTGATTGATAATCTCTTACCCATAATTAGTCAATTTTTGCCTTTGCTAGAGCCCCTATTTCCTTGTGCAATTCCTGAGGAAATAGACCCCTATTAATTAGGAATTTCCTCCAAAATGCTTATGCAATTTCTCAGGGTTGATCACCTGACCTCATGCAACACTTGTACACTCAAATAGTTTACAATTGTTGGTTAACTGCCTAGGAAACTCCACCACAAATGGGAAACTCATATTCTTTGCATGCATGAGCTAACTATTAGCTTATTGATCAGTTAACTATATGGTCTCTGAGTTAGACCGATGTCCCACTACTTAAATAACCACCAACTAGTTCTATTAACACTTAGAACTAGTTTAACTTATTACAGTTGGAATTTTGAATTATCTCAATTTAATTAAGGCAAAATCAAATTAATAATTTATTGTTGCATTTTTTCAACACTCCCTCTCAACAAGAAAGGAATTATCAACCACCCTTATCCTGCACCTTTGGAATGTATTGTATGCAACACCTCTCACTATTGTTGTTTCTACTGCAACATCTGCAACTGAGAAGCATCCAAAAGAAACTAAATAAATTGTATCTGCAACTATCTACTAGGAAAATTGTGTTGTTGCAGACTATCTACTAAGCCTCCTACTCTGTCGTCAACACTCCTCAGTGTATGATTGACAATGATCCTTGTGCTATTAAATATTGTGGGCCCCTGTAGCAAGGTAATGATCCATGAGGAGAACACCTCAATGGACCTTTCCGAAATTTCTATAATTCTGGGACTAAGGCTTCACATCACCCCACCTCACACTTGGAGGTATGGCTGTGTGTGCTCCCTATGCTCACTTATGTTGAACTCTCCCCTTACTAGAGTTCTCTTCTTGAGCAAACATCTCCACTATACCTCCTCTCTACCTCTCCATTTGTGGCTGCTCCACAACTTCCTGAGGCTCCTTTTGAGACTCCATTTTGAGAGGTCTATCCTGCTACCTCTCAACCACCATATATCTAATTGTTTCCTTTCTCCTCAAGGTTGTGCATGCATCTTCTACCTCAAGTTCATATAGGTTCTTGACTCAAACCTCGATCTGCTTCACCTGTCCCATGGCTATGTGTCTCAAGAATGCTTTTCCTTTGTTGAATATCACATCATAACCATGGTCTTCCAAAACTGCAACAAAGATGAGATTTTTCTTTAGGTCTAGAAAAAATATGACATCCTTGAGTATAAGATGGGATCTCGACTCCCTCTGAAAGGTAATTGTACCAATCTCGGTCATGTTGTGCCTTTCGTCGTCTCCAAACTCAATATTCATCTGGAGATATTTCTCCTCCATTTCACTAAAAAACTCTCTACACCTAGTTGTGGAACAAGGCACCCGAATCCAAGCAACACACACTCCCCATCATATTGCTAGCCATGCATACGATAAGGGTGAAATCTAGCTCAAAATGTGAAGACAAATCTTCACTTGCTGCTGCTACTATAGACTCCTTCTTGCTAGATTTTTTATGTGGAAACTTAGTAGCATAGTGCCTGAATTCATGACAATTAAAGAATTTAATTTTGGAAAAGTCTTTCTTCTTGTCCTCTTGGTTGGATTCAGCCTCACCTTGGGACTTCTTTCCCTCGGCCTTCATTCCCTTTCCGGCTAGAGCAAAGTCATCTTCGTCTTCTTTGGATGATGTTCCATCTATGGTATTCCACCTTATTTCCTCTTGTACCAAATCAGACCATAAGTATTCCCATTTTGTAGTTTCTCCCTCATGTTCACCGAATATTGGTAGCTATGCCAACTCTTGGGAAGGCCTAGAATGGCTAGGATTACTGAGTCCTTTTCTGCAACATTAACACCAACCCCACCAAATTCATCATGACATTGTGTGAACCTGCTTAGATACTATAGAATAGTGTCATTCTTTTGCATCTTGATACCTCGAACTTTATCCTTGAGTGTCAGCTTCCTGTGGTCACTACTATTCTCAAACAATTATGTTAGTGCTTTCCACATCATGAACAAAGTTTATTTTACGTGGAGATTTGAGACAATGTGATCTCGTACTCCCTCCAAGATTATTCTACTCACCTTGGCTACATCTTTCTTCCACTAAGCAAGGTTTTGGGCATCAGATTCTGATGGTATTGCAACATCTATCTTGATGTATTCTAGCAATCCATTGTCACCCAATATCACCTCCATGTAATCCTTCCATGAAACAATATTAGAGGTGCCTTCCAAAGCATACTCTATCCTTATTCCATTGAATTCCATCTTCTCATCTCTAAATAAATCCTATTGCATTGAACTCCAAATGCGACACCTATACAATCAACTATTTTACAACTGTTGGAACTTCCTAGGAAAATCCACCACAAATGAGCAACTCATACTCTTTGCATGCATGAGCTAATTATTAGTTGATTGATGAGTTAAATAGATGATATCTGAGTTAGACTGATGTCCCGCTACTTAAATAAACACCAACTAGTTCTATTAAAAGTTAGAACTAGTTTAATTGATTACAATTGAAGTTAACTTAACCTAGGCTACTAAAATCTAGGAATCACTACCTACAACTGAACTGCATTCCCCTAACTCAATTTTTTTGAGCTAACTAACTGAAAAGAGCCATGTCACCTCGATTAACTCCTCCAAGTTGTCAGCTGATGTGGCATTTCAAATTTTCTCAATTTAATCAAGGAAAAATCAAACTAATAATTTATTGTTGCATTTTTCAATACTAAGAGCCAAAAGTTAAAATCCCAATGGCCTGAAGAAAACTAGCAAAAGCAAAAATTCAAAAGCCCCTTTTCTTCCTTGTTTCTGCAATTTATTATCCATGTTATTGACCTCTTTGTGTTCCATATGAACAAATTTTTCATAGGCTATTGACCTCTTCACATTCTAGAGCTAAATCAATTAGTTTCCTCTCAGTATGCAAATAAACCAAAATTTGTAACCTACATCCTATTCTTATAGCACATCTAGTAGTAGTTGTCCTATAGTAACACAACTAAACAACTGTTGATTTTGTGTGCATCAACAACTCCATGCAATAAGAGTATTAACACGCGATCCTGGAAGTGCTAGAAACTCAAAAGAGTCGTTGCTTAGATAAAACGTAGATACGAGATTAGCAACAACTACCAGATAGGTGTATCAGCAACTAACATAATAGGAGTATCAACAACTCAAAATACATCGGAGTGACAACACTTATTATGAACTCAAACAAAAACCTGTTTTTGGTTGATGAGAATTTTACGAGGCCAACAATGCTCTTGCATCATATTATAATGCTAATCTAAGGTAAAATTAAAGTTATTGAATCTAAAATTAATGAGATATATTCCTCGAATGTTGCAAGACCTTTCCTAGCTAATATTTATGAAAGTCTTCGCGAGTTGGAATGTGAAAAGAGGGAGCTCCTAGCCGAGGAGGAAGAGACATGGCATCTTCCTAGCCACACCATTTGGATTTTTGAAGGCAACAATAAAACCAATTTTTCTCACAAATTTACTAATATGAGGAAAATTTTGAACATTGTTTGGTCCATCAATTACCAAAATCGTTCCCATGTTTCTTCTTTCTAAGATATCAAGAGATTGGGCATTCACCATTTCAAATCTATTTGTTCCCATCCTAATGGTTGCCCCATTCATGATATTTTAGAAGAATTATCTATTTTTCCTCATTTCATCACAGAGGAGAGGAATGGGTCCTTATCTGCTAGTCCCAGGGGGGAAATGCTAGCAAACCTCACATGCATGCAAAAGGGGAAATTTCTTAGTCTGAATGGGGTGACGGTTGAGTTTTACACCAACTTTTACGACCTCATTAAGGAGGATATCCGTAGAGAGTCTCAAGCCTCTAGAAAAGTTCTGGGATCTTTAAATTCTACATTCATTACTCTTATTCCAAGTGTCCAGAAAGTCGAAACCTTCGATAATTTACATCCCATATCTTGTTGTAATGTGATTTATACACTAATCACTAAAATAATTTCCACTCATCTCAAGCCTATTCTTAGTGAGATTATCTCAAAAGAGTTATTTGATTTCTTGCAAAATCATCAAATTCATGATGCAATATCCCTAGCAAAATAGGCCCTCCACTAGATGAAAACAAAACACAGTGCACCAACTTCAACGTTGATCTCTCTAAAGCTTACGACTGTCTAAACTAGACATTTTTAAGGTTGGTGTTGATCCAACTAGTATGAACCTAAAAACAGTGAACTCAATTATGGTGCATGTTCAGTCAAATAATTTGGTGATCCTCATTAATGGATGTCCAACGTCTTTCTTTTTCCCTTCCACGAGCCTCATCAGAGGTGTCCTTTATTACCTCTCATTTTTTTGTCAATGGTTGAAACTATGAGCAAGCTTATCTCTGAAGCATCTTGCAAAGGAGATTTAAAAGGGGTTGGAATCTTGCATATGCTCTCAATCTCTCATCTTCTTTTCATCAATGATGTCTTCCTTTTTACATCAAGTATAAGGCAACATTTCTAGATTTTGAAGCATATCTTAGAGTTATTCTTCACTCTCACTAGCATGGTTATAAACATCCATAAATCATGCATAATTCTCCATAATCTATCAGAAGCCATTATTTCCCTCATCTCTAATTCATTCCAATTCCAATCCAAATCAATCATTGATGGGGTCAAGTACATGGGTTTCATGTTGAAGGCATACAATTATAAGTTTGATAATTAGATTTGGCTATATAAAAAAGTGGAAAATTATGTTAATGTATGGGCAAACAGATTCATGTCCACAAGAGGAAGACTCGTCTTAGTGAAATTTGTCCTTGAAATCATCCATATATACTGGACATTGATCGCATTAGTGCCTAAAGGGTTTCTCAATAAAATTTGTAAATTAAGCTTATGATTTCTTTGGTCTAGGAATTATGTTTCAAAGGGTATACCCCTAGTCTCTTGCATTGCACTAGCCATGCCTAAGCTAATGGGCGGATAGGGTCTAAAGAATATTTATATTTTTTGTCAAATAATGACTACCCGTAGTCTATGGAGATTCATAAATGACACTTTGTTATGGGGTTGAGCCCTGTAATCTAAGTACTTAGGCATAGAATTCGTCCTCAATTGGTATCGTGACCCCCAAAAAAATAATCCTAATGCTTCCATTGTGTGGAGATCCCTCACTAGATCCTTCCCCTTTGTTGGCGATTAGGTGGTCTAGCAAGTTGGCAATGGTCACTTGGTAAGGATCAACGAAGATCCATGGGATGGTGGAGGTGATAATTTTCATCTTTCTCCAAATTGTATCCATCTTTTGCACATTGTTGGGGTTTACATCTTGGCTGACACAAAGTCTAATAATGAATTCGTGTTAGGAACTCAAGCATGGAGGTTCATTTCTAACCTATCGCTTATAACATCCCTAGTTCCACCCGTGAATTATTATTGTAATAATGATCCGGATAGTAGACCAAAGAAAGTGATAAAATAATAAGAACTAAAAATTCCCCAATAGGTCACCCATCACAATATTTTTCTAGCCAAAACACACTTAACTGTAGAGTTTTCATGAGCCATGATGATCCAGGTGGATATTGGTGGCCACCCGCTAATTCGACTTGGATCCCCTCTAATGCTTCGTGCAGTTTTTTTCAGTTTCCTTAATTATAGCACAATTTACTATTTTTAGCAGTTTTTCGGGTCCTAAACTTCCGGAGCCATTTTGAGGCCCTAAACGACGTTTTTTGGGAAATCTACCGCCATCGATTTTTCGTGACTAAAAATCGTCTTTTCCGTCGTAGTCCTCGGAGAGATCTTTCCAACGGGCTATCATGCGCGTCAAACGGAGATAAGACGACCAATTCGCGACCCGGGAAGTTGATGTACCAACTTACCCAAAAACGGGGCCCATAATTTGGCGTTTCATCTTCCAGGGTTAGGTTTTGGAATGTGAAGGGGTTTTCCATTGTTTCTCAACAATAAATAGGCCTTCGAGCCTCATTGTAACACAGTTCAGAGGCATGTAGCCACACATCTCTTCTCAGAGATAGCTGCCATCGCCCTAGCTGGTTTATTTTCATTTTTGGTTGTAAGCATATTTCAGTATTTTCCATTAATGAAATGAAGTATTATTTCCGCTGCATCTTTGTGTATATGGTTATCTCTGTAATTTGTTGCGTTCCTGTTTAAATCCGGTTCAGTGGTTGTTTCCTGAGTCACAACATTGTTATCACAGTTGTTGTTTCCTTAGCCACAACATTGTTATCACAATTGTTGTTTCCTTAGTCACAACATCATTATCACAACTGTTATTTCCTTAGCCACAACACTATTATCAAAATTGTTTTTTCCTTAGCCACAACCTTGTTATCACAGTAGTTGTTTCCTTAGCCACAATATTGTTATCACAATTATTGCTTCCTTAGCCACAACTACCATTTCCTTAGGCGCGATTATTATTTCCCTAGATGTGGTTATGGCTGATGATTTGTTTGCCAATATCTTCTTTTTTCATTGGGATAAGGAACACTTTAAGCCATTTTTAGATGTAATGGTTGGATAGCTAGTTTGTTTAATGTTTATCACATGAGAATTTACTTTTAAAAGGAGAACTTCTTTTAAAGATGATTTTATTATATGGATTTTTAAATCTCCTAAAATGCTTAGTTCATTTATTTTGTAAAAAAATCATTATACATCCCTTCTATGACCACTTAAGGAGCCATTTTCCACTCTAATTTTAAAAAAAAATCATGATTATTTTGAAGAAATTAATTTTTGGGAATAAGATTAACTAGCTAAAAAGTAGTTATTATAAAACTTCTTACTCCATCCCTAAGTCTTATGAATTTTATGTACCACCTTATCTATTAAGTAATATTTTATGATTAATAAAAATCATAGCAGAAAAATAATAAAAATAAAAAGTTGGTGGAGGACAGGAGGTCTCATCAAGAGTTGGCCTTCCATGGTCACAGGACCTAGCGAAGTGACATTACCACCTATAGTCACCAGTTGAGGGTAATTGCCTTCAGTGTTAAGTCCAAAGGACAAGAGGTCTCAACACGAGTCAGCTTGTGCACTTTATTAACTCTCATGAATGGCATTGTTATTAACTGGTTACCATGCCAGAATAATGGCATTATGTAGTCAATTAACAAAAATTAAATATGAATTTACTTTTAATAGATGGGATATGCTGGAATAAGGAATTTGGGGGGGGGGGGTTGAATCAACAATTGTAAGGTTATTAAAATTTTATGCTCAATGCTTATATTTCCTTTAACCTTTGCTAGTTATTTGTAAGAGCATGTAGACTACAATTTAAATATGCAATAAAGCAAACAATTCACATGAGAACACAGTTCATCAATTGAGTAACATAGACATGTTGACACGGGTAATTTTTATGTGGAAAACCAAAAGGGAAAAGCCACATAGGAGGCCCCAAATTACATCAAGTTATTTGTGAGCACCTTCTCATAGGAGGCCCCAACCCCCTTCAGATAGCAAGACACCACTTTTGAAGAGGCACCTACCTCTTATGGATGCAAGTCACTATCTTTTCTATCCATTGTTATACCTTTCATACAATTTTCAAATTGACAACAGAGGCTAATACATAAACTCAATAATTTAAATATGATTTGTTATAATACTGACTCCTTTTCTTCAAATCAACGGTTCTACTTTGAATTGTGCTTGATGTTGCTCAACCAATTCTGATATCATCCCTCTGATACACTGTCTCTTAATGAAGACATGGCTTAGTCTCACACTCACAACTTTGCACTCTATAACTCACAACAATTCTACATTTCCCCACTCTTCTCAATTACAGTCAACTGTGTTTTTCCTTTGTTTCACTGGGAATGATGCTAATATTTGCAGTCTCTGAATCTGATAATGTACTACAACATGGCATAGCCTGCAGTTGTTCTATGAGGATGTCTACACTCTACCACAATATTCAATTATGACGACATGATTAGTTCACTCATCTATCACATTTGCATTGAATCATTGACTAGTGGTGTTCCCCATACTGAGAATCCGTTTTTAGTCATCCTATACACTTCAACAAGGCTCCCTATTCTAGTGTAAATTATGTTGTCAGTCACAACAACTGAGTTAATGCATATAATGGACTTCTGAGAGTTTCCCTATGTTGAGAATTATTTCTCAGTCGCATCGTGCACTCCAATGAAACAATCTATGCTTACAAACTCCGCATAGTGATCAACCCTAATCTCAGGCATGGATTTCTTATTTTTTAATCATCTCTTCTACACCAAGCCATCTTTTCCTTTGAATTCTCCATAGCGTGCAAGATATATCAAGGATGGCTTGTTTTGTTTCAGTCAAGCCCTGTAAATGAGCTCTGCAAGTCATGGTCCTTACTTCCTTGTCTCTATTTTCTACAATCACCATTTAATACTAGCAACAATTATGTTTCTGAAGCCATAATTAGTGAAGTCACCAATAACACAAGAAAACCATTTGAATCTAACTCTTGGGTACACCTTTCAACATTGATTAGGAGGTTGAGAGGTTGTGGGTCGGCATGCTCTGGCTATTGTGCATTTTTGTTTAGTTCAACACCAACTTTGTCATAGGCCCAACTTGGGTCATTTTCACTGTTTGGCCTGTTCTATTCATTCATTTTTAAAGACAATGGAGATGCATCTCAACAAAACAAGAGGTATTATGTTATTCCGCTAGAAAATAATTTGCATATGCATGAGATTAATAGATTTAATATCTATTATATTATATTTCTCTTAGAAAAGAATTTTCATATGCATGAGATTGATATATTTAATATCCATTATATTATATTATTTTAGAAATAATTATCACATGCATGAGATTTATATCTATTATATACTAAATTTCTTATATAAAAGAATATGCAAATGCATGCATGAGATTTTTATATTATTTTTCTTTGAGATATTTGCATGCAAAAAATAATAGCATTGTGTCAATTTCTTGAAAAAGAAAAATAAAATTTTACATGCAAGGAATATAACTACTATGTATTTGAGTTCTTGAAAAGAATATATGAACCTTGCATACAAGAATCTTAGGAATCCATGAAAAAAAATGCATAAAAACTTTGTTTATGAAAAGACAAAGAAACTAGGATGTTTCATTTAAAAGATTATTGGAGGAATTCGCATGATGCCTATGCATTAGATTCATAAGGACAGACATTCGACTCTTAAAGAGAATATGTCCTTATGTCCATAAGAATAATATCTACTATATTTGATTTTGCATGCACAAAAATAAATCAATTAGTTATTGAAAAGGAAATATGTGTTCTTGCATGCATAAAAATCATAGTTAATGGGTTAGTGTTCCCTTGAAAGTATATATATATATATATATATATATATATATAAATATATAATATATATATGTATATGTATATGTATATATGCACCAAAGTATGGTTGTTGTATTTATTGAGAAATAAATATGTTTTTTCATGGAGTATATAGTTAGCTTCCCTTGGAAATGAAAGCATGTATATGCATGTTTTAAATTATGTTAAAATTATTGGAAATATTTCACAGTTTTTGTGTGCATGAGCCTAGGTTAAATATATTTATTTTCTTGAAAAGATCTGTTGTGCATTTATTGGAAAGTTCTCATGTTTTTTTTTGTGTGGAAGATAATTAAATTATCTAAGTCATTTTCCTTGAAAAGGGTTACATGTGAACCTTGCACAACAAAAGCGTAACTATTTTCATAGATCTTTAGAAAAATTAATCTGGTCCTAACGATGAACCACACTGGTCTAATTGGTTTGAAACGCATCGCCCAAAAAGTTTTTTTGTGTGATTTCTACCGAAAGAATTTTTGTAATTCATTATGGATCACAGAAGCCCAAATTCAGAAATGTATTTACATACTCAAAGATTAGTTGATTGTTGTAAATATCTTTATACACAGAAGACTATAGTTATTGTGAAAAAGAATAAGAATCTTTATGCATAAAGACATTAGATGTTATATTAACTTCCTTTTGAAAAAGAGGTATGTATTTTTTTAAATGAAAATAATAGCTAATGATGATAGAATTCTAGAGAAAGAAACACTACAAAAAAAACCTATGATTAACGTTCCTTTTTGCTTCCATTTTTGCATCTAGAGCCCATTTTTTGTGCTATTTGTGTCCATTTATCAAATATGGTGCAAAACTTGATGTGAACTTTTCACTGAGCTTTGCACCAAGTCTTACACCAAGTTTAGCACCAAGTTTTGTAATAGGTTTTCCACCAAGTTTTACGCCAAGTTTTGTGCCATCCTTTGCACCATGTTTTGCATCAATTTTGGAAGCTAATTTTATTTCACCTACTTTTTCATCCTCTATTGCACCCACTTTTTGTGCCTACACTTGCATCAAATTTTGCATCAAATTTTGCACCATCTCTTGCATCTTCTTTTGCATCCTTCTTTAAATCAGTTTTTGCATCCACTTGTACATCATTTTTTGCATCCCCTTCACGCCAAGTTTTGCATTGAGGTTTGTGTCTGGTTTTTCATCTACTTTCTTTGCATCCACTTTTACATATTGCTTTGCATCCATACTTACATTGTCTTTTGCAACTATTATTGTGTTGACTATTGCATCCAATTTTCTTATGCCATAATTTGCACCTAGTTTGGTATCTCCCTTTGCACCCACTTTTTCTTCTAATTTTGCATCCATGATTGCATCCCCATATACTTATATGTTTTCTTCGACTTTTACATCTATTTTTGCATCCCTTTTTGTATCCACTTTTGTCTCAGAATTTACGTCAGGTTTTGTGTCTCGTTTTGCATCTACTTTTGCATCGAATTTTGTTTCATCAACTTTTTCATCCATTTTTGCACCCATGTGTATGTCCACTTTTGCATCCCTTTTTGCATCTTCATTTGCTTCTTTTTTTGCATCTACCATTACATCCACTTTTGTTGTGCCACATTTTACGCCATGTTTTTCACTTACTATTGTACCCATGTTTGCTTCCAATTTTTCATCCATGTTCCCATCCTATTTTGCATCCAATATTTGCATCAAATATTTCATCTCTTTCTACATCCACTGTTTTGTCAGGTTTATGCGTTGGGTTTTGCATCGCATTTTGTATCTTCTTTTGCATCTATTTCCATTGAATTCATATTTTTCATCAAATTTTGTGTCTCTTGATGCACCTATGTTTTCATCCACTTTTACATCCCTTATTGCTTCTTGTTTTGCATCTAAGTTCTCATCTTTTTTTTGTGTATGTCGTTACATCCACTTTTGTTGCACCACAATTTGTGCCATATCTTGTGCTTACCATTGCAACCTACATTTGCTTCCACTTTTGCATTCACGTTTGCATTCTATTTTGTGTCCAAGTTTGCATCAAATATTGTTTATGTTTTCTTGCATCTCATTTTTCATCTACTTTTACATCCACTTTTGATGCATCCACTTTTACATCTAATTTTGTGTCCATTGTTTCACCCATGTTTACATCCCTTTTTGCATCCAAGGTTGACTCGTTCTTGCATCCAAGTTTGTGTCCCGTTTTTCATCCTTTGTTGCATCCATATTTGTTTCACCGGAATTATTTCTAAGTTTTATGCCTACTATTACACCCATTTTTTCTTCCACTTCTACATCCTTGTTTGCATCATATTTTGTGTCCAAGTTTGCATTAACTATTGCATCTACTTTTGCATCCACTTTTGTGTCAAATTTTCTATCTTTTTTTTCATTTAATTATGTTGATTCCAAATTTCATCCAATTTTATGTCTATTGTTGCCCCCATTTTTTTTGTTCACTTTTTCATCCCTTTTCCAACACTCATCATATTTTCTGGAATGATGATATTTCTTATGACATTGACATTTATGAACAACTGATATCAATGTTGATAATTATGATGATGATGATGAGATGAATTTTGATTATGATGATAAAGACGATGGTGGTTACAATGTCAATGATGATGACAATGCCAATGATTGTGATGATGAGGATGCTAATGACCTTGGTCAATCTTCCCAATTTTTTAATGTTGTCATTGTCATAATCATAATCATTATCTTTGGCGTTGCCATCCAAGTCAACCTCATCTGATCATCATTATCATTATTTTCATCAAGGTCATCATCAACAACAGTGATGTCATGAACGATGAAGATGATTCCAATAATGATGATGTTCACGACGATAATGACAACAATGATTATAGAAATTACATTACTGATGATGATGATGGGGATGATGAAAATGATAATGACAATGATAATGGTAGTGATGATGATGATCATCAATCATCTCTCAAAAATAGAGTTGTTATTTCTCTTGCATGTATCATGTGTCCTAAAAACCATTTTCTAGCACTCATAACATTTTTTGGGTTGATGATTTTTCTTACAACACCTATAATTATGAACAATTCAGAACAATGTCCATATTCATGATGATGATGATGAACATGATGATGACAACACGAATGGTGATTATGATGATAATTAAATAATGACAATAATGATGATTATGATGGTGTTAATGATGATGATAACGAACATGACGACAATGATTATGATGATGCCAATGACGTTACAGTCATGGATTCATGAACTTACTAGTTTCAAGATCATCTTTTTCATACATATTATTATCAGAATTTTAACATTTTTTGTCTCTCTTGGGATGTTTTCCTCTTCTCAATAATATCTATTAGCTTTTCCATATACATGAGATAGAGTTAGAGGCTCACCTCATTTGTATATGCCCCATTTATTGTGAGATTCAAGGGATGTTTTATTGTCTTTATAAATATTTGGATGGAATAGTTTTTACCCTCTTTCAATAAATGTCAAACTCTATTTATGAGGGAGGTCCTTGGATTTAGATCTTTATATAAGGCCTAATGTGGCCTTATGCTTTTGAATTCTTTGAAGGGGATCACCTCCTTCCATGTTTCCTTGCCTACATAGGGCCAAAATTTACAAACCAAGATTCAAACTTTTTCAACTATAAAATTGGTAATGCCTCATACCTCTTCTTAACCCCCTGAATGGGACATCTTTCTTTAAAGAGACTATTGATGATTTCCCATCATATATCGTAGGTTGGATGTCATAGGACCTAGTAGCCTACTTCATGTTGAGAAACCAAGTGTTAGAAGAAAATGATTGATTTATCCTAATTGAATAATTACTTGTGAATGATTTTTGACTTCTTATTACTTAGATTGTCTTCTTCGTCAAGTAATTACACAAAAATGAAAAACATAAATATAACAAGGAAAAAAAGAACACCAATAATTAGGTTCCAAGGTAGGGAAAAAACCCATAAGGGGGAAACCCAAAGGTCCTTCTCTTATCGAATTAGATCGAAATGAGATATACAAGACCCAATACCAACACCAATATTGCCACAAATATCCATGTCAACTCTCATCCAACTCTCCCCCAATCAAGTCAAAGTCAATGAAAGCCAGTGTTGATCAAGCACTCTAAAATATGGTCAAATCACATAATTTTTGGACCTACAGTGAAGGATGAATTTTAGACCTATAATTTTCATAGAGAATCCATAGAAACTTCACACGTGTGCATAGAAACAGGCTAAAAAATATAGCAGTTTATCTCTCCTTTAATTTCAGTTGTATTTTATTCTTGTTTGGCCTAATACATGATGTTTTGTGATGATAAGTGATTGGTCTTCCAAGCGATCTAGTTTACTGATATATATACCTATCCAAGAGGGTCTAGTATCTACCTCTTAGGCCAACTTGTTGAAGGAGGGATGACTTGGTCTTGTGTTTATTCTTTGACTCAAAATAAAAATTCCTTTTCTTTTTCTTTCAAAAGCCCAAATGGGACTTGAATCAAGTACATTTATCTTGACTCAAAATAATTTATTTTTGAATCTATACACATGAAGAACATGCTTTGCCCAAAATTTAATAATAATAATGAATATAATGATAAAAATCAATGATAAAAATTACATTTTATTGCATTATGAATACCGACATCAGTTACATTCCAACACTCCCTCTAAACTAGGGAGGTATTTATAATGACACAACAAAGTACTCTCAAGTTGAAATATTCATATAAGAAAGGATCTGGATTGATAATCCTCAACAATGATTTACACCATCGTAGCCAACATTGTCAAAATAGTAAGGCCTTGACTAAAAAGTTCTATCTCTCCATTAGATCAGAGAAAAATGTTGGAAGGCATAAATTTGGACACCACTACCTCTCTAGGCACTTACCTCACTAAGATTTTCACCAGGTATGTCCTCACATGACCATTTCCTAATCCACTGTCATAATACTTGACACTAGGAAATGTCGATCCTCATGACTATTCTCATCTTGGATAAATGTACTTGACTTATGGCAGTTATTCCTAGTCAAAGTAAAAATTCCCAAAGAAAAATCATCTTAGATGTTTATCCAATCCACCATTTTCCCTACTGGTGTCTTTATTAGGCTCACGATTGTTAGTTCTAGCCATAGGAAATGACACATGAAGAATATTGTGTTCACCCTCACTCCCTCTCAACTAGGGAGGAGACATCGAAAAGCATAAGCATTTATCAAGAATACCCATCCTTTTCATAGAGAATAATGTAATTAATTCATTTTCATCACATGACACCCTTATGGTTAATCATTCATATATTTGTGGTAAAATATTTCCTCTTTTGTTATTTGTGATGAAAGAAAAGTAAAAAGTGAAAGCCAAAATTATTAAAGATACACTAGAATTATGTATATAAGTCTAAACTCTAAGGTTGAAGTGAAAATTCATGTAAATGTTATATCTATGAGTTGTGCCAACCAGACAAGCTTGGTTGCTTGTTGCAGTAGATGTTGGTAATGATGGCCTAGGAGGAATCTCAAGATATTTGTGAGCTTCATGTAGAAAATCATCATAGTAGTAGACTTATTGGAGAAGCCATAAAATGATTATTACAGTGGTGGGCTAGGAAGGATTTCCATGGTTGTTGTAGGTCTCATGCTAAGAAGACATTGTGGGTGTGTTTCCTAGCTGACTAGAGGGCCAAGGAGAAGAAGGAAGGTAATGAAATTGGAGCCTTATTTTGAGATAACAAATGGGTTCAGTGGCTAAGAAGACCCCCTCCACTGGATAATTCTTAGAACAAGATTTCCAATGGTATGTGGAACTCCTAGAATGGACTTCTGGATAAAATGTTAGAGCCAATTGAATTTTTTCATGTTGAAACGAGAACTTCCAACCTCTCGGTGACATGTGTCCAATCAAAGGTCTCGACATATCTCATGTTAGTGATTAGAAGCTCCAATATACAACAGAACATCAATTGCAATTCATCAATACATGACTTGCGATCTCACAGTCAAAAGTCTCAACATATTGGCAACCAAAGGTTTCAAGTTGCATTACACAACAATTGCAATTCGCCGATTAGTGACTTACGAGATCGGTAGTCAGAGTTCTTGGCATATTGGAGCTTGAAGTTTGGATGGCATGCCACCCCGCTGATCTTAATTGGAGGTCAACAATTCATGCATACCAATGGGTCTAAGGCATATAGAAAATCAGTGATCGACAGTTTCATATGTCATAGCCATTGGAATTCACTGATCAATGAATGTTGATTGAGTTAGGAAAAGTCGGGATTGGTGTAGTCTAGTGTTAAAACACCAATAGAGATAGAAATATTTTTGAAAAGAAAATAAAATCATTGCGAAACCAAGCAAGGTGGGCTTCTTTCTCTCTCCTCTAGGAGGACACGTGGAGGTGTCTAGTTGGCTCCGATAAGGATAGCTGGCATTATGGAAGGAGCTCTAATAAGGACAAGTGGCAAGATCTTATTGGTTCTGTTAAGGGACATGTAGCCACTTACATAAACATTGCGTCATGGTATGGAGGGACATGTGGCAAGCTATTTTGGTGTTTTTGATTGCCTTAATGAGCCATATTTGGGTGACACATGTCACTTCTTAGAAGATGCCATGTGGCACGAGATGACGTCACTTCGACAATCGATGATTAGATGTAGGCGACGATTGGCTCATGGTGTCCTAAGGGAACCAAAGGCGATAGTACAAAGTGTCTATAGCCTATCAGCAATTGACGATCGATGATCCTTCATGGTTGGCATAAGTGCAATAGACATAAATCTCCGATAAAGGGAATCCATGTCTATTATGTGTCGGTTTTATGAAAAAAATATGAAACCATATGTAAGGGATCAACAAAGGGAAAATAGTCCCCGTCGAGGGTCTGGAGGTCTTAGCGCCTTGAGGATAAGCCGTTGGTCACTACCCTCATTCCTATGTTAGGAAATGTGTGGCGAGGGCTAAGCAGTAGGGGTATTAGGGGAGTTTTGAGGTCTAAAATGGGCCTTCTAAGGAAATTATAAAATAGTAGTGGAAATAATAAAATAAGATTAGATAACATCATCAAATTTTTAAGGGAAAAAAGGAAAAACTATTTTTTCTATTCGTATTTTCGACTTATCTCACTATGGTTTTACTGAAGTTTTGACCAGAAATACTCGTTGGATGCATAATTTGATTCTTCATCCAAGGAGTACCCATGTTGCATACTTTTTGTGGACCCTGCTACACGAAAAATGAGAAATACATGAAAAATGTGATTGCAATCTGGTTTTTTCATGTATTTGTCATTTTTCGTGTAGCAGGATCCATTAAAAGTATGCAACATGGTTACTCCTTAGATGAGGAATTAAATTTTTCATCCAATGAGTACTCCCACTCAAAAATTGAGTAAAATCTTAGGGAGATAAGTTTAAAATACGAGTTGAAAAAGTTGTTTTATTATTTTGTTATTGTTAGATCTAAGACTTTTGTGATCCATAATTTAGAAAACAATCTTTCAGATTAATCACATTGTAAGGATTAGGTTGACGTTTCGAACCAACTAATGTGGTTCATCCTTAGGACAAGGTGAGAAATCAAACGATCTGAGAGATTAAATAGCATGATGCATCATTGTTCAGTGTTAATTGTTGGTGAAGTAAAATTAGAAATTAGCCATTATGTAATAATTAATTATTTATTATCAAAATTGTCAAAATATATTAATTTAAATAATAATATAATCTAAGAAAATAATATTATAAGGTAGGGTTGACCTAGTCAATGTGAAATAGGAGGAAAACTAGCCGTTACCATGATAAAGTAAATAATAATATTAATAATATTAGTAAATTTATATAACAATAATGGTAAGGGTTGACCTATTGGGAGGAAACTAGCCATTATAATGAATAATTATTTTATATAATATTAATATTTGGTTAAAAATTTAGTTATTATGTCATGAATTAGTTGGTAATAATATTAAAAATAATTATTATATTAATCAATTCAAATAATACTAGTATCCAAGAACAATTTATAATATTAGGTAAAGGACCTAATATTGCACAAGTAGTTAATTTATATCATAATATTAGGTTGAAAAAGTTAAAATGTGATAAATTAATTATGACATAAAATAATTGTTTAAATTTTTTTGGGGGTAAACCTAATTAGAGAATGTTTGGTTGAGACTCTATTAAATTCGATAGATTTTATAATCAAGTAATATATAGTTTTTTATTTAATTTATTTACCAAACCTCAATAAGGACAAGTTTAATGGAATTATGTAATAAAAGAGGCCATACGCTAGAGGATAGTCCACCTCATTTAAGGAAGGAAATCCAAGAAAGGAATAACCATCAGCACGGGGGAGAGCAAATAAAATCAAGAAGGAAAACATTTGAAGCCAAAAAATATACAAGGGAGAAGAGGGTGGAGGAGTTAAGAAGCAAGAGCTAGAATCCAACTTTTACTTAATTTCTAGCTTCATCCCTATTAAGGTTTTTTCCATGCCTCTTTATCTCAATCTATTCACTATGTCTCCTGTGGTGGAAATGACTAATTTTAGCAATGACCTTAGATTCTTCAATGCAGACATGGTGTTTTGATTTATCAGCATGTGCTGCAAGGGCTAAAGTGTAGGAGCGATTATGTATGATGTCAGCAGCATGTTCATTGATCCTATGCTTAATAGGCCTTCCTGTTTCTCTAATTTAGGGGATACCACACAAACAGGGAACATAGTAGACAAATTTTGAGTCCTTTGGGTCAATAGGGTCCTTAACCGATCAAAGAGAATTTGTAATGGTATTGAGAGGTTTGAAGGAAGAAGAGACGTTGGTTTTCTTCAGAATATGTGCAATCCTATGTGTGGTTCCTTGGATATATGGGAGATAAACCGTAGAGATAGTATCAACAAGGGAAAGTTTAACACTGGGCTCTTTGCTAGCTCTGTGAAAGGCATTGAGGCTATGGAACCTGATATACCCATTATTTTCTAAAACCTCAAGAAGATGATATTTCTCCTGATCAAGGTGGTCATCATCAGAGATTCTTAGAGCACGGGTAGCCAGAGTGCTGAGAACCCAGAATTTCTGAGTTGGGAAATGATGAGAGTAGGCATGGAGATACTATTCCATGTGAGTCTTCTTCCGAAAAACTTGCTGACAAATGGAACCATCCTCCCTCCTGGAAAGGAGGATGTCAAGAAATGGAAGGTGACCATTCTCCTCAACCTCCATGGTGAATTTGATGGAGTTTGATTGAAAATTCAGGTTCTTGAGAAACAGATCTAGATTCTCACGTCTATGAGGCCAAATGACACAAGTGTCATCGATGAACCTCTTCCATTTTTTAGGATGGAATTTCGTGAAAGCAAGGGCCTTGGTCTCAAAATATTCCATAAACTAGTTAGTGACAATGTGGGAGAGAGGCGATCCCATCACAACACCAAACATTTGTTCGTAGAACTCACCTTGGAAACTAAACAAAATAGAGGTGAGGGAAAGGCCAACCAACTTGGTTGTATATTTATCAGTGATATGATTAATGATACCAATGGATTCTTGGATGGGGGTTCTAGTGTATAAGGAGGCGACATCAAAATCCCCCCCTTGAGTTACTTGTGACGGCATCAAATATCACAAGTAAATAAAGGGGGGATTTTGATTTCATCTCCTTATACACCATAATCCACATCCAAGAAGCCATTGATATCATTAATCATATCAATCATAAATACATCACCAAGTTAGTTGGCGTTTGCCTCACCTCTCCTTTCTTTAGTTTCCAAGGTGAGTTTTATGAACAAACTTGTGGTGTTGTGATGGGCTCCCCTCTCTCCCCCATTGTTGCTAACTTGTTTATGGAAGATTTTGAGACCAAGGCCCTTGCTTCCACAAAATTCCGTACTAAAAATTGGAAGAGGTTCGTTGATGACACTTGTGTCATCTGGACTCATGGACGTGAGAAACTAGATATGTTTCTCAAGCACCTGAATTCTCTATCAGACTCAACATCAAATTCACCATGGAGGTTGAGGAGAATGGTCGCATTCTTTCTCCTGACATCCTCCTTTCTAGGAGGGAGGATGGTTCCATCTGTCACCAATTTTTTTAAAAGAAGACTCACACAGAACAACACATCCATGACTACTCTCATCATTTCCCAGCTCGGAAATTTGAGGTTCTCAGCACTCTCACTACGCGTGCTCTAAGAATATCTGATGATGACCACCTTGATCAGGAGAAATTTCATCTTCTTGAGGTTTTTGAAAATAATGGGTATAGTAGGTCCCATAGCCTCAAGGCCATCCATAGAGCTAGCAAAGAGTTGAAGGTTAAACCTACCCTTGTTGATCCTATCTCTATGGTTTATCTCTGGTATATCCAAGGAACCACGGAGAGGATTGCCCATATTTTGAAAAAAACCAATGTCTCTTCCTCCTTCAAGCCTCTCAATACCATTAAAAATTCTCTTAGATTGGTTAAGTACCTATTTACCCAAAGGACTCAAAAGGTGTCTACTTCATTCCATGTTCCTATGGTATCCTCTACATTGGAGAAACATGAAGGTATATTAAGCAGAGGATCAGTGAACATGTTGCTCACATCAGACATAATCTCTCCCACACTTCATCCCTTGCAAAACATATTGATAAATCAAAAACATCATGTCTGCATTGAAGAATCTAAGTTCATTGCTAAAGTTAGTTATTTCCACCATAAGAAACTTAGGGAAGTGCTTGAGATAGAGAGGCATGCCAAAAACCTTAATAGGGATGATGGTTGGAAATTAGGTAAAAGTTGGATTCCAACTCTCGTTTCTTAAATCCTCTACCCTCTCCTCCCCCCTATCTTTTTTGGCTTCAGATGTTTTCCTTCTTGATTTTATTTGCTCTCCCCCTACTAATGGTTATTCGTTTCTTGGATTTCATCCCTTTAATGAGGTGTACTATTCTCTAGCATATGGCCTCTTTTATTATAGAATTCCATTACAATTGTCCTTATTGAGGTTTGGTAAATAAATTAAAGAAAAATACTATATATTACTTGATTATAAAATCTATTGAATTTAGTAGAGTCTCAACCAAACATTCTCTAATTAGGTTTACCCCCAAAAAAAATTTAAACAACTATTTTATGTCATAATTAATTTATCACATTTTAACTTTTTCAACCTTATATTGTTATATAAATTAACTATTTTCACAATATTAGGTCTTTTAGCTAATATTATACATTATTCTTTGATACTAGTATTATTTGAATTGATTAATATAATAATTATTTTTAATATTATTACCAACTAATTCATGACATAATAACTGAATTTTTAACCAAACATTATTATTATATAAATTAATTATTCATTATAACAACTAGTTTCCTCCCAATAGGTCAACCCTTACCATTATTGTTATATAAATTTACTAATATTATTAATATTATTATTTACTTTATCATGCTAATGGCTAGCTTTCCTCATATTTCACATTGACTAGGTCAACCCTAGATTATAATATTATTTTTTCTTAGATTAAGATTATTATTTAAAATTAATATAATATTTGACAATTTTGACTAATAAATAAATAATTATTACATAACGACTAATTTCTAATTTTACTTCACCAATGAATAACACTAAACAATGATGCATCCATGCTATTTATTCTCTCATATTGTCTGATTTCTCACCTTGTCCTAAGGATGAACCACATTAGTTGGTTTGAAACGTTGACCCAATCTTTACAATGTGATTAATATGAAACAATGTTTTCTATATTTTATTAATTTTTAATCTTTTTACTTTTTTACTCCAAAAATGGTGAATCATCCCCCATGGTTGACATCATCATCTTGAATCCTATTGATTCTTGTAAATTTTATTTTGGTTGTACATTTTTCTTATGAGGCCCTTTTTAGACCTCAAAATTCCTCTAATGACTAGTAAATCAGAGATCGACGATCGACGATGTATTGTTTCTGGCATATGAAACACAAATAAAAAACGACGATAAGGGGCTCTGAGAATGTTAGTGCTTGGTCCAGAAGAAGTGCAGAAAACAAAGGATGCTACACTTTATAATGGCAGAAAGGATCCCGACAGAGTCTAAATGACTTGTCGCCTTAGGTCTTGGCATTCAATCATAACCCTCGATCCTATGAAAGAAATACGAAAAAGGGGCTAGAACAAGAAGGCCCAAAGGCTAATCAAAATTCGTTGTTTTTGAATGGTTTTTATCTGTAAAATTTTTCATAGAGGAAAAGCTTCGATAGTGATTTGTAGTGTATTTTTTCTCTAATAGAGAATGATATAGAGTATTGAAGGAGGCATGGGGTGGTAGCTTTAAGTTTGAATTTTGAACAGAGGAATTGTTTTCTAAATATATTTTGTGCATGCTTTTCAGAAATAAATGAAAAGTAGCAAGGCCATGCCTGATGTATAAAGAACCCATACTTGAGTAATGTCAAGCTCTGTGAGCCTTGATGTGCATGAAGAGTCTCAAAGATTGGATAGCCACAGAAAGAGAGGATCGTGCCCAGGATGAGTATGCAAGTGGTCTAGCCAGTGGCGGATGCAACAACAACATGGAGAGGCCATACCAAAGGATAGTATGTAGCCATGCCTAAAGGCAGTGTCATAACATTGACAGCATGGAAACATCAATTAGGGTGAAGAACAAAGGAACTAAACACGTGCTCTGATGAGAAATGTGGGGGAAATGAAACATAGTAGTCGTAGTGCCTTAGAGAAAAGGACTCTATGGGTATGCACTACTGTTATGAATAAGGTTGTGTGTGTGCCTTGGAGAGAAAAGAGATGATATTTGTGCCCTTGTTGTAAGAAGAAAGGCCGAGAGCAGAGGCCTAAGATTGATTGTTGTTGAGAAGATCACAGGGCTATTGAATATTACTGGAGAGAGTTGTAGAATGCATCGGAGTGAGTTGGGATCAAAAGCTGTTATCAGGAATAGTTGCTTTCAAACTACACATAATAACCAGTTCTTGTTTGAGTGTGTGCTGGAGCCTACAATCAGGAAGTTGGTGCTTCCATCTCTAGTAGAGCTTGAGAATGTTTGGAGGTCAGTGCCTTCTATAGGATGGTGCTTGCATAAATCCAAGGAGATGCAAGGTGCTTCTGGTAAGCTAGACGGGTGTCTACAATAAGAGGGAGTTGGTGCTTCTGCTAGTTGGTGGTAGAAAATAATCAAAGGAAGTCAGTGCTTCCCGTGAGAAGGTGCTCACAAAAACATATTGATGTAATATGTAATAGAGTAGGTGCTTTGATTTACATCAATAACAACAATAATATTTGTGGTTTTTTCCCAAAAGGGTTTCCACATGAAAAAGCATGTGTCTAATGTGTATGGTTTGCATGCTTGTGTGTTGAGTTAATGTTGCTACCACATTATAGATTATTGTTGGCTATATGGATGAATTCCAAGTTAAATAAGAAAAGTAAATTAGCATAAAGAACTAAAAATTAGCCTTAATACTGATTCACCCCCCCCTTTAGTATTATCTTTGTTTTCCAACAATTGGTATCAAAGCCACATTCCTTCACGAATAACTTAATCATTAGAAGGTAGATCAAAGGGAAATAATGGATAGTGAAGCTTGACTAATAGTAGTAGGAGTTCCATCTTTAAATGAATCAAACTATGGGCTTGATTATGGAGTATGGGAGGTTTTAATAATGGAATATTTACTGGCCTTGAATGTTGACATGTGGCGCTCTACCCATTATAGAGAAAATAATGACAAGAATGAAAAATCCAAGGAGGTCATCCTAAAAGGGTTATCTAAGGCAGATGGTGATAAAGTGAGGCATTCTAAATCAACAACGGAAGTGGTGAATAGACTGCAAGGTATTTATGGTGCAAATATCCATGTGACTCAAGAAGAGGGCGAGGAGCCTTTGCTTCTCTAGCAATGAAGCAGAAAGTGGAGAACCTTATGCTCATCACATTGTTGTCGATGAGATAGAAGCCTCAGAGGAGAGACCATGCTACTCATAAGGTATGATTTTTCCTTGTGATGAAAGTAACGAAATAGGTCATTCATTATCAAGGTGTTCATGGGAATCACTTTAATATAGAGACAACCATTCATTTAGTAACTCTAATGAAGATAGACCCATTCTAATAGCAATAGGAAATAAGGGATCCTTAGATGAAGAAGGATTAACCCTTAGACCTATGGAGGACTCCATGGACACATAGATGAGCTTAGATCTCTATGACAACTCATCTAGCACCTCTGATAGAGAAGAGAATGATCTAAGTGAAATGATATTTTCTATAAAGAAGTTGGTATATGCTCTAAAAGAGATGAAGGACTTATCAGAGGAAAATATCAAGCAAGAGGAGTAGCTGAAATTTTATGATCTTGAGAATGAGAAGTTGAGAAAAAAAATAGTTGAACTAATTGCTCAACAACAAGAGGCTAGAAATATTACTGGGATGTTAACCCATCAGTTGAGTATAAAGGAGGCTTGCTATGAGAGACTACAAACTGAGGTAGTCTCATTGAGACATGACTTAGAAATGGCATATAAAGAGTTGTCTCAATATCAGAATTTGAAGGGAGTCCAAGGTTCCAACAACAAATAAAGAAAGGTTGTTGTATAACAACAACAACAACAAAAAAGGAAGAAAAGGAAATAGCAGAGGCCTAAAGAGCAGCAGCAGTAGCCCAAGAAGCAGTATAAAAAGAATAAAAGGAAGTAGTAGAGGCCTAAAGAGCAGCTACAGTAGCCCAAGCAATAAAAATAGTAAGTGCAGCCGAAGAGGAAAAGGAAACTACAAGGAAGAGTGCATGATAATTATGCTCACTATCATAGAAGGCACATGAAGAGCTGACAGAGGACCCCTCCTCCTCAGGGACAAATCCTATAAAGGAAAGGTAATCTCTGTTAACCATTTTTATGGATATTGTTTCTCTTGCAATAATTTTGAACATAGAACCATAAAATGTAAATGGCATGCAAGAAAACAAATTGTGCTAGGTAGCAGCAACCCAAGAATGCACAAAAATGCTGGGAGAAGGCATGTTGGCCATGACAAGAGATTTGAAAAAAACATTTTCAAAAGGAGTGAGCCTTTGCCTCACTCTTAGGCCAAATCATATGTTACGAATGTGGAAAATTCAGGCACAAGAGAGATGGATGCATAAATGAGAAGAAAATGAATACTTCTCAGCATAAGAATGTGAATGAAACAACTTGGGATTTGAAGAGAAGGAGAAATAATAAAGTTGAATGGAACTCATATGTCTTCAATGCTCTATGTCAACAAAGAAAGGTGAATAGACGAGGAAGAAGTCAAAAGAGTGATCCTCCTACTCTTGTAGCAGCCTCCTCTGTGAGGTAGAAAGGCTCCAAGAGAGATTGGGTGAATAAAGAGGAGTTAGAAGGAAATTTTCCTCTACCCATGTGCAACTAAGAAGAAGCCTAAACACGGGCAAAGAAGAAGCTGGAGAGTAATGATTTTGTAAGAACTTGACCTTTAAAGGTTTGGATGAAGAAAGAGGATGATATGCTTAGTGGGAGTAGATCCTCTATTTCTCTTCAATGAAGGAAGAGAAGGGCCTCAAAGGAGGAAAAAATTCAAATACAGGAGGAAAATAAGTATAATCGAAATGGTGCATCTAATGGATGAAGGAGGAGCATAACCAACATCAAGAGTACACAACAATGTCTTTTTTGTGAGAAGAAGAAGGGTCGTAGTGGTAGTGTGGAATGACTAGAAGCTTATAGTCTAGTCAAGTCCATAGGATCAGTCCCCATGCAAAGGCAAGGAAGATTTGTAGGAGATCAAGGAGCATTGGCTTAGGAGGAGATTCATTGACAAAGCACTAGTAGGAAAGAATGGGTAGCCTCAGAAAAGAAGATTGATAAGAAAAGGATAGTTTTCCATCTTTGATGAAACACTCATATTTAATTTGTGATGTAAGATGATAATGTATAGCAGTCTTGTGTTGACAAAACACAATTGGCATATAATTTTTCATGGCCCTTAACCCTAAATTGGTATAGAAATTTCAATTGGTTGTGATTGGATCATGTTAACTCACCATGTGTGAAAATGGACATTTCTTTTTGAGAAAATAACTAGTAGAGTTTTCCTAGTACATGTTCGATTTGTATCATTTCTTTTTATGCAATTTGGATAAGTTGTAAGGAAATACCTATATATGAGAATGATCTTAAGGGAAGAAGTGGAGATGCTCAAGAGTAAGAGCTCAGAAGTAGCAGCAAAAATAAAGAAGCTCGAGCCAAAATGCATCGTTATAACTTGCTATTTGCAGTAGCGAAAATACCATGCTTAGTGAAATAGGTATCAATATTTTTGATACAAAATATGCATTAGTAAAGAGAGTGCTCAACCAACAACAATAATTGTCCAAGATTTGGAAAAAAAAAGAAGCAATATATATTCAGGGGGAGCATATCACATTTGACTAGTTTATGGAGTAGCAGCAGCAGTGACAGTCCTGGAAGAAAGGTATGCAAGGAAGAATGCACATCCTGACAGGTAGAATCTAGTCCTCACAATCAGTGATTGCATAAGGTGAGTGGTGACCATAGTGGGAGAAAAGTAGCTTGTAGCCCATTGCCATTGATGTCAAAGGGGGGACAAAGTCATGGAGGAGTTGTGGGAAAGTAGGGAAAGTTGGTTTGGGGAGAAATTTGTGATGGAAATAAGGCCATTGATGTGTCATGAAATGAGATGTGTTGGAAGCATCTTGAGGTTTGGCCATCACTTGGAGAAAATGAGAGTGTGTTGCCATCAATGCCAAAGGGAGAGATTGTTGGACAGTAGACATTGTGTGGATGGCCAATGGCCCAGTGAGGATATCAGCAAGTGTGTTGGCATTTGATGTCAATAGTCATGCTGGAGAGATGTGTTGGGTAGTTGGAAGTGCCTAACAATAGGCAGGAGTGTTGGCATTAATGTCATCCATACAAGCTTGGTTGCTTGTTGTAGCAGATGCTAGTAGTGATGGCCCAAGAGGAATCTCAAGGTAGCTGGGCTTCATGTAGAAAATAAACATAGCCGCAGGCTAATTGGAGAGGCCATAAAATGATTATTGCAGTGATGGATTAGGAGGAATGTCCATGGCTGCTATAGGCCTCATGCTAAAAACACATTATCGGTGTGTTTCCCAACTGACTAGAAGGCCAAGTAGCAGAAAGAAGGTAGTGAGATTGGAGCCATATTTTAATGTAGAATATGGGCTTAGTGGCTAATTGGATCCCCTCTATTGGATAATGCTCAGAAGAAGATTTCCAACGGTATGTGGAAGTCCCATAATGGACTTTTGGATCAAAATTTAGAGCCAGTTGAACTTTTTCCTCTTCAAAAGAGAACTTTCAGTGTCCTAGTGACATGTGTCCAATTGGAGTCTTGACATATCGCATATCAGAAGCTTCAAGTTGTAGCGCAACATAAATTGCAATTTGCAGATTTGTGACTTGTGATCTCACAGTCAGAAATCCTGGTATATCAGTGATCAATGGTTTCAATTTGCATCGCACAACAATTGTAATTCGTCGATTAACAACTTGCAAGGTCAGCAGTCAGAGGTCCTAACATATCGAAGCTCGGATTTTGGAGGGCATGCAACCCTGGAAATAACAATCAGAGGTTAGCGATTCATGCATATCAGTGGGTCCTAGACTTATCAAAAATAAATGATTGATGGTTTCATACGTCAAGTCATTAGAATTCGTTGATCAGCAAACATTGATTGGGTTAGAAAAAGTCGGGATTAGTTCACTCTAGTGTTAAAACGCCAGGAGAGCTAGAAATATTTTTACAAACAAAATCGCTACAATGTAGGTTTTAGCACTGTACAAAAATTACCTGCATACCAATTCTAAATCACAGAAAAAATAAACAATGCGAGAGCATAACACATAAAACACATATACATAGAGATTTCCCACTGGATCCCAAAACTGGGACTACCAGCTTGATTTTTCATTATATTCCTTTCAATGTTACAATACATATTTATACATGCCGAAGCATCCAATACCATGGACCAAAAAACCATTGCATCCAAAACCATGGACCGAAAACCATAGGTAGATTCGCCCAACCTAATATAGGGTCCAAAAAAAAATTTCCCGGGGCGCTGCCCCGGACCCCGTAGACGGGGGCTACCCGCCCCCCAGCTATGAAATCAACGCAATGAAGCGGGGGCTCCAACCCCCCTCTAACCCCACACTTCACTACATATGTTAGTCATGGAAAGAATATAACACAACCCAACATACAAAACGAAGTATGACAGACCTCTTTCTCTCTCCTCCATAAAGACACATGGAGGTGTCTAGTTGGCTTTGATAAGGACAGTTGGCAACACCAGAGGAGCTACGATGAGGACAAGTGGTAGGATCTGATTGGTTCCAATAAGGGACATGTGGCCGCTTATGTCAGCATTACGTCACGATATAGAGGGACACATGGCAGGTTGTTTCAATGTTTTTGGATGGCCAAATGGGCCATATCTGGGTGACACATGTCACTGGTTAGGAGACACCACTTGTCATGAGAGGATGCCACTTCGACAATCGGTGATCAAATGTTTGTGATGGTTGGCTCATGTGCCATAATGAAATTTCACCGATTTGTGGGAAATAAGGTGGTCACAGTGTCTTAAGGGAACCAAAGGCCAGGGCTTAATGCAGGGTGCATATGACCTATTGACAATTGGTGATCGATGATCCTTCATGGATGGCATAAGTGGAACAGGAATAAATCTCTGATAAAGGGCCTCCATGTGTTTTAAGTGTCAGTTGTATGAAACAAACATGAAACCATTTTTAAGGGGTCAACAAAGGGAAAATAGACCTTGTCGAGGGTCTAGAGGTCTTAGTGCCTTGGGTATGAGCCCTCAGTCACTGTCCTCGGTCCTATGGTAGGAAATGTGTGACAAGGGCTAAGTGGCAAGGGGCTAGTATATTGAAGATCAACGATCGATGATGTATTTTTGCTAGCATATGTGGCACAAATGAAAAACATTGATAAGGGGCTTCGATAGTGTTAGTGTTTGGTCTAGAAGAAGTGCAGAAAACCAAGGGTGCAACAATTTATAAAGGGAGAAAGGGCCCCAACAAAGTTTAAAGCACTTAGCACCTCAGGTCTTGGCTCTTGGTCATAACCCTTGGTCCTATCAAAGAAATATGAAAAAGGGGCTAGAATGAGAAGGGCCAATACTAATCAGAATTGATTTTTTTAACCGGTTTTAAGTGTAAAAGTTCTGATAGAGGAAAAGGCTCTAATAGTGCTATGTAGTTTATTTTTCCTCTGATAGTGCGCGATATATTGTATTGAAGGATGTATAGGTTGAAATATGTAGGTTTGACTGCCAAACAAAAGAATTGATCCCTAAATGTATTTCATGCATGCTTTGTAGAAATAAATGAAAAGAAGTGAGCCCATGCCTGATGTACATAGAAGCTATACTTGAGAAATTTCAAGCTTTATGAGCCTTAATGTGCATGATGTGTCTCAGTGATGGGATAGCCATAGAAAGAGAGGAATATGCCCAGGATCAGTATCTAGGTGGTCTATCTAGTGTTAGATGCAAAAATAGCATGGAGAGGCCATGTCAAAGGATAGTATGCAACCATACCTAAGGACAGTGTTACAACATTGATAGGATGGAAGCATCAATTGGGGTAAACAATGGAGGAACATAACACATGTGCTTTGATGAGAAATTTGGGGGAAATGCAACATAGTACTTTGTGTGCCTTAGAGAAAAGAATTGCTATGGGAGGCTAGGAAAGAGCTAGTTCTATGAATAAGGTTGCGTATGTTCCTTAGAGAGAAGAGAACAGAGAGTCGTGCCTGTGCTGTAAGAAGCAAGGCTAAGAGCAAAGGCCTGAGATCGACTGATGTTGAGAATATCACAAGCTTGCTAAATATTGCTACAGGGAGATGTAAAGTGAAACAGAGTGAGCTAGGATCAAAAGTTGTTATCAGGTATAGTTTTTGCCAAAATACAAAGAATAACTTGTTCTTGTTTGAGTGTGGGTTGGAGCCTACAATCAGGAAGTTCGTGTTTCCATCTTTAGTAGAGCTTTAGAAGGCTTGGAGGTTGGTGCCTCCTACAGGTTGGTTCTTTCATAAATCTAAGGAGCTGCAAGTTGGTGCTTTCAACAAATCCATGAGGTTGGGGCCTCATATTGTGCCTCTGGTAAGCTGGACAGGTGTCTCCAACAAGAGGGAGTTGGTGCTTCCTTCTAGTTGGTGCTAGCAAACAATCAAAGGGAGTTGGTGCTTCCTGTGAGGAGGTTCTCACAAAAAAAGGTTGATGTAATAGAGTAGGTGCTTCTATTTACATCAACAAAAACAACAAGCTTGATGGTTTTTTCCCAAAATGGTTTCCACGTGAAAAACTTGTGCCTAATATGTATGGTTTGCATGCTTGTGTGTTGAGTTAATGTTGCAGCAACATTATAGTTTTTTGTTGGTTATATGTATGAATGCCAAGTTAAATAAGAAAAGTAAATTGGTGTAAAGAATTAAAAATTAGCCTTAATACTAATTCACCTCGCCCTCTCAGTATTATCTTTGTTTTCCAACAAATTATAGGAGTTATAACCTCACTTAATATTTTTGTTTCTTGTATCGACATTATTGATGCATGCTCTGTATATCATTTTTATTTTAGGAGTCTTTATTTTCCTTTACTATTGAGGCCCCTCATGTTCCATGAGACTATTTTCATGGAGAATTTACACACAAAGGAACTATAATGTGACTAAAAACAAAAAAAATCAAGATTTAAGTTCTTAGACAATGACACTTCGTGACTCCTATATTTCCTTGACCCAAGACAAAATGGTGAACTTGATGGCCTTGAGGTAATTTTACCAATGAAAATCTCAAAAATAAGCGACTTTTGACTTTATCACATACAAGTTAGTAGACTGAAAAAAATATCCATAATAATTTCTTCAAGAAGCGAATAATTACATTATAAAAGGAAATATATAAACCTTTTGGGAAATATTTGATAAACCATGCTCAAAACCAACATATTTAATATTAATTTAAAAATAATATGGTCAATAATGGTTTTTCATAAATTAAATAACATGTTATCAAGACCAATAAATGTCACTAAAAGGAAACTAAAAAGCATGCAACTAATAGGAGTGACCACTGAAGGCCACCATAAGGCTATTAATATATTAAGACCAATATTAATGGGGACAAAGATCCACAAAGGAGAAAGGAAAACTATTTTAACTTTATTGTTTTATTAGGTGCAAGTTGAACATCTCAAGATATAATGAAGAGCAGAACGAATTTTATTGCATTAAGAAAACCGAAGAACTTTATATAACTTAGAAAGCAGAGATGTATAGTACCCATCTCAGTAATGAGCCTCAGTATTGCAACAAGAATTTTGGAACTCCCAAGACTACCGAATTTAATTACCAACATGGGGTTCATACAAACTTAAGAGGTATCGACACTATATGTGCAGCATACAACGTGTCCTTCCTTTTCTCTCATGATGTAATCAAGTGCATGTACTGAAATCAAATCCAAAACTACTTGCATAAAATGAACTACTCGAAATGGAAACCCTAACCTATTGCAAGAAATAAAGTACAAGGAAAGAAACATATTCTAATTGCATAAAGATCACGAACTAAATGTAAAAGAAACCTAACTTACCCCTATTTATCGCATGTGATGATTTAAACTAACTGAGCATGGAATCTTATCTCGGGAGTATTAATTGTTGCATGCATGTGCTAAATAAGAAATAAAAGGAACTATTTCTCTTTGTCTTTTCATTTTATAAATGCCAATACGAATATTTCCTTATTCTTTGGCATAGGAGATAGATGTGGAGGAAGAGGGATATAATGGTTTTGATGGCTTAGAGGTCAAGTAGAGGCCTAATCCTAGCTTAAATGATGACTTTTCTCAATTCAGGCTCAAAACAGACCATTATAGGATTTCCTACAGGATGTACTAGTTCCTACAAGATGTCTACAAGATCCCCTGTTTTATTACAAAAAGTAGGCAGAAAGCTTAGGAAGTGGTATAAAAGTTGGAATGGAGATTGGAAAAGGTGGATAATGGAAGAAAAAGGCATGGAGGTGGTGGAAACTACCTAGAACTCAAGCAAAGGCTTCAATATGGGTATATTTTCTCAATGCAAATGACAATTAGTTATTATAAAACAAGAATTCAGATTGAGATTTTAGTGGATTTTGGCGACATGGGTGGATGAGTCTTGGATGAGGCAAACGAGATGAGGTATCCCTACAATTTAGAAGCTCCTACAACAGCAGACATTGTTTTCTACATCTCTCCACAAATTCATCTATAGATGGAAAAGATTTATTAAATAAAGGAAAATTACTAGTCTAAAAAACAGAAATTCTAGAACTAGTGAGCTAGTAAATTTATTAAATTCCTAACCTAATAAAGTGCAATGCAATAGGGTTATTTTTTGCTATTAAATATAACGTTTTTTTTATATAATTCAAGTGGAACAAACTTGATCGAAGCTTGTTAGCATGCTATAAAAAATAGCATAAATTTGTTGCTATTTGCCACAAAGGAGTTCCATAAATCTATATTTGGGAATAAGAAAACTAGTCCAAGAAACTCAATGATTACCATGACCTTCCAAATATTTTCCAAGGATGAAATTATGCTTGTGACCCTGAAAAATAACTTATATTAACCATTTAACCCAATCCTACAACAAGAAACCATTAATATTAAATGCAGAAATAGAAAGAAACAAGAACAATATATGCATGTGAATAAGAAGTGAAAAGAATAAAAACAAATGATACAAAAGGGCTCTAAGGCTCCTGGAATGGCCATTCCCAAGGAAACTCAAAGACCTATGGAGGAAAAGAAGATTAAGAAGTTGAACATGACACCAATCTTCATTATTTTCATCAATATAATTACATCCGTACAAGAAAATACAATGGCGCTGCAAAAATACCAGTTCTCTCCACAAGAAGTCTAATCAAAATCTGCCTCTAGAGGAAACTTCAACTTGGTACTTATAAAAAATTATTATGGATTATTCCCCATGAAAGGAGGAAGCTTTCCCCACCAAAATCCCTTGATTAGTGGATTTGGTTCCCAATACTAAGAATCTGCATGAAATGGCATGGAACACATTCCTAGATTTTCTCAATCATTGGAGTTCCACAATTTGTGTCATATTTCCATAATATCTTATTGATTTATTATTTAATATTGATCCTCCTGTAGTAGGGAGCAAGTCCCTAAATTATTTCCTCCTCCAAGTCTTCATAATCTACCCAATATTCTCATAATATTCCACAAAAATAAATAATATTAGGCACAAATATGAAATTATTCATAAACCTTCCTAATGATCATATTAAATTTAAAAATACATTATCTAATGCAAAAAGAGAGGTTTAATGTTGAATTATGGTCAGATGGGCCTTAATTTATGTCTAATTTAGAGGCCCATCATACCCCCCTACTGAAACAGTTGCTCATCCTCTCAGCGACTTAGTGACCTCATCGTTCCTCATTCATGGCCCTGGCGGCCTCTCTCTTATGCATTCCTAATTCATTTCTTTGAATAATCTTGGTTGTAAGTTCTACAAGGAAAAGCCCAAAAATCCATTTTTGCATAGAAAAATCATTGTTTCTTGAGAGCATTGGCTTGCCTTCTTCCCCTTATTCAAGTTGGGTTCTTGAATATTTTTTAGTTTGGCAAGGTCTTCCACATCCTTTTCTAACCTTCTACTACCTTGTTCCACCATTTGGACACCTCTGAAACCTTCAAACCATCTTCTAGGGCTTAGACAAAAGCTAGAAAGAGATTATAGGCCTCTTAGAAAGCCTCTTTTCATCACTATAGTTTGAGTTCTGTTTTGATGGTGAATGCCTCATTTACTTTTGTTGCCTTCTTCCTCTCTCTTCTGGCTTAGATGATTTCCTGATGGCCTCGGAGTTATTTTTGATTAGGTATCTCTTAAGCCCTGCCATTTTGGTGTTTAGCATAATTTGTTCATTTCTTCCTTCTTGTAGTAACATTCTTCCTTCCTGTAGTAGTCATTCCTCCTCTTTCAGGGTCTTCTAACCGTATGGGAGTGATTATAAATGATGAATATGACTTCGATGATGATGCTAGGGCTCAGAGGGAGTAGTGTAGGTTTTGGAAAATGGAGAGGATGCTCTGTTTGTTTTTTTCAAGTAATTTTAGGGTGAGGTAGAGTGCAGGGTTTTTTCTTGAAATTATGAAATGGGATGGATGAATGATGGATAGATAGTGGAAATGAAGTGGATGGAGGGCTTGGAATGCTGTGGTGACTTGGCCTTTGCAAAAAAAAATTCTTTAATTGATGTCCCCATTCCTTGAAATTATCACCGTTCATAATTTGAATTTTCAACATTGCATGACTGAAGGAGAGAGTTGCAATTAACTAGTTGAAGGTGGCCAAGACTGCTGACCCGCCCTTAGCTTATGAAACGTCATCTCTCATGCATTGACAACAAATTTCTAACTATAATACTCTCAAGGGAAGAGGTCAAGAATATTGCATACATGTACCTACATGATGGTTGTTGGAGAGACATGCATGCTGCTATTGAGTTGATGTTGCTGTGTTCATAATGACTCACGTATGTCTTGTTGACTACATTTTTATTTTTTGTTGATCTCATTTTGCTGATGGGTTGTCCTCTTGTTGATGTACAGGTGTTGGGGGACCTATATCAACCTTTCCTGAAGAATACCTGACCTTTTGACCCATGTTTCCATCATATCGCCTCTTGTAGCTTCTTCTTGGCCTTCCTGTAGAGATCTTATAGTATTTGAGGACAACCTCTTGTAGAAGAATTGTTTTATCCATATCTCCAAAATGGTAGAATGGATTGACCTGAAACTTTCTAAGCATGTTTCCCTCATCATTATGCACCTCCCCATAAAACAATCTTAGCCAATCCATGCATGAATCTCGATAAAAATTAAAAGTCTCTGAAGGTGATGAAGGTTGATTTATTAGAAACCATGCACTAGAATTGGCTGAAATTTATTGGGAATGTTACATCATCCATATGCATATCCCCATGAAATAGATTAAACGGATGCAAAAATATCAAGAAAATTAAGAAATGGTTGTAGGTGATGAAGGTCGATTTATCGCAAAATTGTGCACTGGAATTTGTTGAAATCGCTTGAGCATATTAACATCATCCATATGAATCTTCCCCTAAAATAGAATGGTAAATGGATGCATGGTTTGGAAGATATGGAAAAAATATTTTTCTACTCTATGTATTTTTGTTTCCTATAGTAAAACACAGCCTTCTTGTAGTATTTTGGGACAGCAAGGAAAATGAGTGGTAGAAGCATGGGAATGATGAGTGGATGGTGGAAATATATGAGAGTGGTGGATTGGCATGGTCTTGGTCCTCTTGGAGAATTTGAGCAAAGGAGGAGAAAGTCAAAATTTGACTTCTTTTGACTAGGTTCGACCTTTTTTTTTTTTATTTTGTTTGGTGCCAACTTGTTTTTGTTGCTTGTAGATGTTGGAGAGCACCTACATTCATCAGAGAGATACATGGATCAAATATTTATTATTATTATTATTTTTTCTAGGCCTACTATCCACCTCAATGAGGTTTTCAACTAGTAGATCTACCTAGGCACCTCAAAGGAGGCTTTCACCTAGGATGTTTTATTTTTTTATCTTTTTTCCAACCCATTCACTGCATCATGGAGGTTTTCAATCAATGAGACAATCTTAGGCACCTCAAATAAGGTTTTCAATTGAGATTTTACGTTTTTCTCTTATTTTTTATTTATTTTTCTACCCTACCCTACTTGAAAAACAAAATCACTTTCATGTATAAGAATACCTCCAATGGAGCCATGTGCACATTAGGATGATAGAAAAACTGATGTCTAGGTTTGAAATCTATGCTTTGACATGTACCTAAATTTGAGTGATCAATTTCTTTGACTTTGATGATATCAAGCACAATTGAAGAAGAGAGTATTGTTGCAACTTAGTGACTATCTGGAACCATATTTCAATATAGTTGTGATGACTCTGGTCCACTTGCTCATTTGGATCATCTTGGATGTCTTCTTCTACCATGACCTTCAAGTCTTCCTCTTTTTGTTGATTGATCTCTTGAATACATGGAGGATTTGATGGTAACCATGAGGGATCTTTCTCAACCTTTGGTTTTGATGTCTGCTCTTCATCAAGTGCAGCCCATGATTCTTTGATCTTTTCTTTCGAAGCTTATTTTTTTGCATGTTGTCCCTCAATCACATCAAGAGAATCACATTTTTGTAATTTCCTTCCTAAGCTATGGTAAATACCAGTTAGCTCAAGAGGATATGTTTGGAAGTGTTGTACCTCAACATTGTAAGCGGACTAAGCTACTTCAATGTGTGGGTTTGGAAATGGTGGTACAGGTAGCTGAGTGGGAGTACATATTTGAGATGGATGTGGTTGGGGTTGTGGTTGTGGTGGAGGTAAATGGTAGAGATAACGTGGATTTGGGTATGGAAGATATTGAGGAAAGTATTGAGGATATTATGGATGACTCCCATAAGTTCCTTGTCAAAATTGGTTTTGTGTTTTAGATGGCCAATGTTGCCAACGAAAGGGTGTGTTGTAATTACTTTGAGGTGGATATGCATAACCTTGAAATTGTGAATTAGGTTCTTGCATCATACTAGGTTCACTAGACTTCCATGGTCCTCTTGGAGCTACATAACATAGTTTCTTTGGTGATTGACTTGCTCCATTGTCCTCTTGGTAAACTTCCTTCAACCTTGGTAATGATGGACAATATTTAACATTATGTGATTATGCATGGATCCATTACAGGTTTATAATTCATGTGGTAATTACAAATAATCTCCCCATGTGATGAGTCAATTTTTCCTCCAATGGCAATCCAAAATCTACCTGTCATTTATATTTCAAACAGATTCAAGAAAGATTATACAAAAAACATTAATGTGGCATCATTCATAGATTTATTTACCATATGAGAAACATATCTTTAGATCTTGGTATTATCTACAATAGTATTCAAGCTTGGCACAATTGTTGGGTAGTCCATATTTTGATACAACCTAATATATTTCGAGTTTGAACACAAAGAACAAAACATTGCTTCATCTAACCCTAGAAGCTTTGTAATCAAATGGAAATTTCACACATAACATAGAGTTCGATTTCTCTTGTATTACTTTCACCAATCAGGGACAATCAATACTTAGTATTACATGAATCGAAAGTAAATATATTTCTCAATCACCATCTTCCAAGGGAGACTTCTATTTTATGCAGAGTTCGCTCCATAGTTTTGTTTGCGCATGACGTGTTTTACATTCTAGACCCATTGGAATTTAATAAAAGTATTTAATCTATCATTATGAAATGCACTTGGCTAGAATTTTTCTATAAAGGGTCAACCATGAAGCAAAATTACCAGATTCAGTTCTTCCTATACCCACACTAGCCCCAAAATCAACTCATAACCCCATAAATGCTAATCCATATCATTCCTGCATTGTTTTTGTCTCCAATCGATGGAACTATTTCTAGTTTACAGATACATTTCTGATCTATAAATATTTTAATTCTGTAAGAAGATTCAGTTGTACATATAGCCACACTCCCCCAAAATCAAATCAAACCACATAAACATTGATCGAGTCATTCTTGGAATTTTTTTTGTTTCCAATCGATGGACCTATTTCTAGTTTATGGATACGTTTCTTATCTAGAAATATTTTAATCATGTAAGCAGATTCAACACTACGTATAACCATAATTTCCACAAAATCACATCAAAACCATAGAAACATTGGTTTGGATCTTTCCTTCATTTTATTGTCTCTAATCAATGGACCTATTTCTAGTGTATGGATACATTTCCAATCTAGAAAAGTTTTAATCATGTAAGAGGAATCACTTAGGGATTTAGTGGAATTGTAGCATGTGAAAGGAAACAAGTCCCTATGGTAATGCAAGTTTTTAGTTCATTGAGAGTTGTAGAGTGATACTACTAGTAGCCAACTTCGATGGGTGGCTTGTTGCATTTGACTCTGTTGGCATTGGTAGTTTTTCTAATGGTTTCTCTATGTTAGTTTGGGTTTGATGTGAGTGATGATGTGTCAAGACTCATAGTTTTCAAGGCAAAGTTGCACGATCCAAAATCGTTGCTTGCTTCTTGGAACGAGGATGGAAACAACCCATGTTTGTGGGTATGTGTGGTATGCAAGCCAAAAATAGGATGATTCAAAAAAGTGGTTCTCGATAAAGGTATCACTAGGCTTCAGTCCCTTCACATGCTGTCTCTTTCCTACAATAATTTCTCTAGCAATTGCACAAATTCCCAGCCATGAAATCATGAATTTGAATCACAATGCATTCTCTGGTGCAACATTTTTTCCCAACTCTTTTAATAAGGTGATAAAATTAGAGTCATTTCCCTTTCCCACAATGCATTACAAGGTGCCCTTCCTTCTAGCCTGAGCTCTTGTTCCAGTTTGATAGCACTGACCTTGTCTCCAAACCATCTATCTAGATCTCTTCCTTGGTCAATTTGGTCGCTGAAAAATCTAAGATTGCTAGGCTTGACCCACAATCCCTTTATAGGAGATATGCATGTGCGTATTGTGGGTATCAGTAGTATTTTAGAGATTCATCTCAATAATAAAAACTTTTCAGGCTCCTTGTGAGGTTATTTAGGTAAATGTTATCTTTTGGAAAATTAGGATTTCAGCCATAACTTGTTTTCACGTGGGTTGTCAGATTCCCCGAAAGGGTTGAATTTTGTTTCATTTATGAGCATTAGCACTAATATGTTTGTGGGAACTATCCCATCATGGATAGGAAGCTTGAGAGAACTCAATTCTCTATATTTTTCAAGTAAGAATTTCACTGGATAACTTCCCTCCATGTCCTCCCTGGAGAATGTTAGGTTCATCAATGTATCATATATTAAGTTCTCGAGACCCATTCCAAAATATTTGCTAGGCTATGGTAAGATTTACTCAGTTCATTTATGCAGGAATGGCTTTACTTGAAGCATTCCTGGTGATGTTTTTTAGTTGGATTTACAAAACATATATTTGTCATGGAATTTTCTCACTCAAAGCATTTCGCAAGCTGGTTCTACAAAATTGTACCAATTTCTAGAAGAACTAGATTCATCACACAGTAGGTTGAGTAGGAAAATTCCTCCATCAATCACTCAGTGCTCCATTTTAAAGTTATTTAAATTTTCAGATAACCTTATTTTCCTCCAAGATTAGGTCAGCGATTGGTAATATGAAGTCATTGGTTTCTTTGGATCTAAGTTACAATCATTTATTTGGAGCCACACCTATGAGACTTGGTAATGCTAATGCTCTTTCATTGTTGCAAATGGATGGAAATTTCTTATCTCGACAAATTCCTACATAAATTGGTAAATGTTCATCTTTGGCTTTGTTATGTTGGTTAAAAAATAGTTTTACTAAAAATGTACCCAAGGAATTTGGCAAGTTGAGTCGATGAATAAAGCTTAATTTTGCAATGAACAATCTTACTGGAGAATCACTCTAGCAATTAGGGAACTTCGGTCATCTATTATGGGTAGACATTTCCCACAAAAAATATAAAGGGAGGATACTAACAGGTGGTATATTCAAAACATTAAACAAGACTTCACTCAAAGGAAATGCAGGCTTATGTCGATCCCAAGTGAATGTTACTTGTCCCATGGTTATGCCTAAGCCAATAGCTCTAAATCCAAATATAAGTGGGAGTCCAAGTGAAGGAGGAATTAAAGTGATTAAATCTAGACAGAATGGAATTGTAATATCTACAGAAGTGTTTCTGCAATAATTGCAATAATTGCAGCAACTATGATTTCATTTGGTGTCGTTGTTGTGACTATCATGAATATAAGAGCACATTCCAATTCAAAATTGATGAATATTATGCTTGCTATCTTTTCTCAGTCCCCATCCACTAATATGGCTGTAGGAAAACTGGTTATTTTTACACCCAACTCTAACCATGCATCTGAGCATTGGATGGCTAGTGCTCATGCATTGATTAGCAAAGATTGTGAACTTGGAAAGGGAGGGTTTGAAACTATGTAAAAAGAAGTCCTAGGGGAAGGACGAGTAGTTTCTATAAAGAATCTAATGGTTTCAAATTTGTTTAAATCACAAGAAGAATTTCAGTAGGAGATACAACTTTTGCGTAGAATCAAGCACCCAAATCTAATGAATTTGCAAGGCTACTACTGCACACGACAATTATAGCTTCTTATATATGACTACATTCAAAGTGGAAGTTTGTATAGTTGACTTAATGAAAGATCCCAAACAGATCCCCTATTAAGTTGGTCAAATTGGGTTAATATAGCTTTCGAAACTACAATGGGGCTTGCACATCTTCACCACGCTTGTAGACAACTAGTCATACACTATAACATAAAATCCAACAATATTTTGCTGGATGAGAATTGTAGCCCTAAAATTGTATATTATGGCCTTGCAAATTTGTTTTCCATGCTTTATACATACATTATTAGTAGAAAAATAAAGAGTGCATTATGATATACGACAACCAAATTTTCCTGTCAGATCCTTAAGATAAATGAAAGATGTGATGTCTATGGATTTTTGGTGTTGTTGTTAGAACTTGTTACAGGTAGAAGGCCAATTCAATACATGGAGGATGATGTTGTGATCTTATGTGACAATGTGTGATCATTACTAGATGAAGGAAAGGCATTGAATTGTGTGTATTCAACTTATTTTGCAAGTCAGCGGAGGAATGTAACTTATTTAAGGAATAATGAGAATGTAATTGACTTATGTGCCTAATATTGATGGAAGAATGAGCTTCCTCCACTGGGGGTTGATATGGCTCAACATAAGTCCATTATGAGTTTAAAGGTGCATATTTGGTAGTAGGTGAATACTATTTCCATGAGTTACCCTGCTCATGATCCGTGCTGGTATTGAATCCTTGGGTTCTTGTGGATCTTGCCTAAATATTTCCTACAAAAAAAAATTAATAAAAATAACAAACATTACAAATTTAAATCTAATCTATAAATTTATATTTAATTAATTATGAAAGCTAAACCACAAAATTTTCAACCTAAAATTCTTATTGGAGTATCTTTGCACCTTTTTGGAGAAACTGATGGTATTAACATTAAGAGAAAAGCTTTCCAAAAAAAAACAAGCATTAAGGGAGAAGATCGGAGAGTTGAATTCAATAAATACATCAATGTTTCCTTCTCATCTAGCCTATTTGTGAATTATAGAAAGATATAATACAAATAAAATAGGCAAAGAACCCAAATAGATAAAGAAGCCCTCTCAAAATCAAAAAGTACAGGAGCACATGGCACTCAGGGTCCAAGTGAGAACATGAATTTTTAAACTAGAACCCTTGTTCTTCACCATTCCAAAACCCTCTCGTCCTTACCTAACACTCTAATAGGTTTCTTCCTTTGGATATTCTTCATCCATTATTTGAGATTATAATAAAAACTTTGATCTTCCACGAGAAAGACAAGGTGTAAATGTCCAGGTTCTACTATGCTACAAGTATGTAGGTTTTTCACTGTTATTTTTTTTTACTTGCATTTTATTTATAGAATTTTGTCTGGATTTTGGTCCTTCTATGGTGAGTTTTATAATTTGGTTGGGCGACTCAGGCCATTCAATGAGGAAGAAATGAGAAAAAACAAACCTAAGGTCGTTACATGCAACGAATTCTAGCGAGAAGTTATTTTCTATTAAAATATTGCCATCAAGCAAATAGATTAATGGTAATAGTGAGCCTGGATTTAGCCCTGAAATAAGTATTATGTAGCTTGCCTTGGATGCAAATCTGACAATGTTTTTCTTTCCAGAGTTGGAGGAAGTGACCGTTGTTAGATTTGCATCTCATTGATGCTTGTAATCCTCGCTTTTAGTCTAGTATTCACAAAACAAAATTAATTCACATCATTTAGTTCTGATTCGATGGGAAAATATGAAAGAAACACCATGATGAATGCTAAATAATGAAAAATTTCCTCTGTATCGAAATATTGATATTCAACGATATGTATTGTAGTCGAGTGGAAACTTAAAAATGCATCATATAAAGAAGTTGCAGTGGAAAGCTAGATTGTTTTTCCCAGATTTTATCTTAATGTGGTTTTATTTGGGAAACCCTCCTTGCTTTGAAGCTAGAAAATATTTAGACACTTTGAAAGGGTTTGTAGTGGTAGAAGAGTCCTTGTAAACTGATATATTTTTCAATATTTTTAGATTTTGGAGCATTTATGTCATATTCTATTTGTATTTAAAATATTCCCAGCAATGTAAATTTATACCTGTCTAATTTTGGATCATTTACTTTTTAGAAAAGAAAATAATTTCAACAAATTTGACCTTCAAAATACTTTGGGACCGGCGTCCAATCTTTATCAATTACTTCCTACGAGCCTAAGAAACAAATGACCTTAACCAAAAGTAAATTTTGAATTGTTTTTACTAAGTTCCTTAAGTGACAATTTTTTACTCTTTTGCAAGTTTCGTTTAGCCAAATTGGTTTAATGTATTTTTACAGCTTGGTTGAACATTATGCTTGCCATTTTTTATTTAAAATTTGATCAAACATTTTCCAAGTGTTTTCCTGAATCAAGAGATTTCTATATAGCTCATGGTAGGATCTCATGGTTTTCTTGATGAGAAACATATTTCATTTGTTTTACAAGGATTTCTTTGGAAGAAAATAAGTTTGAGAATCAATCCTTTTGACACTGGTACTTTTAGAGCAGAGTTGTAACTATTTGAATTGGCACTGAAAGCGTCATGAAAGTCTGATCATACTAGTTGGAAACAAATTGTTAACATTTAGAAAAGTGGAAATCTCATCAAATTGATTCAAATCAATTGGTTATGTTTTGTGGAATGCTCAAGGATGAGTCCAAAAGTCAATTGGCAAGAATATATGTTTTTTATTAACAAAAGGGGAAAGGTAGGATGTTAATGATAATTGTTATAGGCAACTATTTGTGTAGTCTCGACTCTCTAAAACAATACATAGCATGCTGGAAGATATATATTATGGGCTCTTTAGCTAACAGTTAACCAAGAATGTTTCCCTCTCAATTCACTATTATTTACAGAGTTCCTGTAGGTCATCTCCTAGTTTCACAAGTACCTCCAAAGGTGTCTAAGGTTTGGGAGCACAAATCATCAAGTTTGTACTTTGCACAACAATTTTAATATGTTCTTGTGTGTAGAAGAGTGTGAGAGAGGTATAATTAAGGGCGCCAATCTTAGCTTACTTCCATTTTTTCCACTTTCAGTTCCCTATTGTTCCAAATTTATAAAATTCTAGTTTAAGTCAATTTTCTATTTTAGTGCAATTCCATTTTTGGGTTTCTTTTCTATTTATGATTTAATTTTCTAGTTTCAAAAAATGAGAACTATATAAGTTTTAGAGAGAGGATGTTGATCTGAGGAGATGATGAAGGAAATGCGTGTGTATCCTACTCCAATTCAAGTGCATTTCTATAATTTTCCAATTTCAAGAAAAGAGCACTCTATAGGTTTTAGAGAGAGGTTGTTGATCCAAGGAGAGAGTGACGAGAAGGTGTTTTTTTAGCCCAATCCAATCCAAGTGTAGTTAGGCAATTTTTAGTGTATAAGCCAAGCCTTATTTATAAACAGAGGAATGGTATCTATTCTTATTCATTTTTTTAAGTAAAGATCAGTGAGTGTAAAGTACATATTTATTACTTCGAAAAATTCCTTTTTTTGGACTAATAAAATAGTGATGTGATTTGAATTTTAGGTCTGTTGGAGTTTTTATGATTTTCAGTTGATGTGTTTCAAAATTTCAGTTCCTAATACAAATAAAATTGTAGTTTTGATATTACTTTCAGTTTTCTATTATCCTAAGTAGGTTTTTTAGGTCAAATTGATAAGATTGTTACTACATGTCGATAATTTCAACATGGTATTAGAGTGGTGTATATGAAAGCTTCCAGACAATGTGTATGGAGAGACTAGCTCTCAAAATATTTCAGAGGGTATGAAGCCCAAGTTACTTTGGGGGTTGAAGCACATCCATTCTAGTAGTTGTCACATCCGTACCTAAGAATGGTAGAGAGGGTGTTGATGCCCGTGATCCTCTAGTGATTGGAAGATTAAGTTTGTCAAGACATTGATGATCTACACTCAGGGTAAGTTGTGACTTTGATTTTTGTGGTCAATTACTCGTTTATTGAGGTGGTTATTATAGAGTTGTAGAATTGTTCACTCCTAGCATGAGTGTATCTAATATCTGGAAGGTGATCCCAACTTTGTACCATGGAAATGTAGATTGAACAATCTTCTAAAGATTTAAATTTTTTGTGCCTCTTGGAAACAAGGGTCGCACTATCTACATGTCACAAAGATTTATTTAAGTAAATTATGATTATAGTGAATGTGAGCTTTTCTTTTTGGGTTCGATGAAAGATAATTTGGTCCCTCATATCATTAGGAAGAAGATTTCCAATAATATGTATGATGTGCTGGGAACCCTATGCTAGAGTGTGAACTTCTATGGGAAGATGTTCTCGATGAAATATCTCACCATGACTTGCATGAGAAACACATATTCAGTAGAATGCTATTTGATAAAGTTAGCAAAGTTGAGATACCAAATTGGTGTAGTTGGTGAGAAAATCAAAGATGATGAGCTAATTTAGATTGCTTTAAGTGGATTTAGTTCAAATTGGCACCACTTGTTCATGTTATTTGTTGGTGGGAAAAATCATTAAATTTGAATAGTTGTTGGATGTATTTCATTAGGGAGGAGTTGAGGCCATACCAAGTCTCAAATGGTTTTGAGGATGAATTACCAAATAGGAGGAAATACATGAGGACTTGAGACATGGATCAAAAAAAAGAGGAAGAAACATATTAAGGGAAGAAAGATTGAGTCTTATCAAGTGCCTCAAGTGTGGATATATGGGGAACCATGCATCTCAATGTATTGAGAAGAAGGTGACTAAGAAATAGCAATAAGAATTTGTAGTAAGTCTATGTAACAAGACATGTACAAATAATTCTTGTGTCCCATATCCTATGTGTTGAACACTGATACATGAGGGCGTGTTTTCGACATGCACCTTATGGACATGTTCCCTCATGTTGTCCCTTGTAAAAGAGCCCTTGTCCCATAACAAAATGTTTTCCCATTCATTTCAACCCATTTCACTCAATAGGTTGGAGGTGTAAGACATTTTGGAGTGCAACTTAGGGTTATTGTTAGTGTAGTCCAAGTGTTGAGAAAGTGGATTTGTCCACCAATATCCAAGTTTTTCCTACAGAAATCCATTATCTTCCTCATTTCACGGAAATCATGACTGAATCATCTAGGAAAATTAGGAAATGTCAAAGGAAATAGAGGAATTCCCCCAACAATGTTGCCCCCCTTCCTTCATTTTCTTCACGGTATGCTAGTGCTCCATCTGTTGGAAGTGGGGCTCCAACAAAATCAAATGCTGGAAAAAACATCATTTACCAAGAGAGCAGACTCAAGAAATAAAGTAGTATGATTAAATCTGTATCATTGTAATGAAAAATAGTTTTTTTAGTTTCTAAATACTAAAATAAATTGAATATTTATCTATATTTCATTTTTGTATGTGGAATTCACAAAATAATTAATTCCACATACTCATATATATATTATTTGTATGTTGTATTTGAGGTCACTACATCTCATGTTGAACACTTATATTTCCATGTCTTCTGTCATGTGACTTAGTAGGAAGTGTCGATGTTTAAAGTCTTAATGAGTTGACTGCCAAGCTTGATACTACCTTCTTCATGTTGTCGCACCTTTCCATGAAACATAGTTTTTGGGGTCAGGTGGAATGTGTGCAATGGAGCTTTGATACATATGGCTTGTGGGAGGAATACAATTGTGGAGTATGCCACATATCTTGTTAAGGGATTGGCCTCCACATCTTTCTAGATGCCTTAAAGTGATGCTTGAGATAATTTCTATCTTGTATGTTCCTAATTTAATGAAGATCTTGCTTTCAGTTTCTTGCATGGTAGATTTACAGTATTTAGTTGAGTTTTATGGTCATCAAGTTACCATTGAATACACCATCTAGAAAAGTAAAAAAGTGGCCTTTGTGAGCTATTCATAGATTTGGTTGAGCAAGTATGGTATGATGCGACACTGGAGGAGAATTCCTTTAGCCTCCAGGAGACAATTACAAAATTATTTATGGAATCAATAATTGATTCCTTGATTGTAGTTGATAGGAGTATGGAAGAATGCTAAGATAAGCTTGTTACAACTAAAGGATTCTCTCAAGGATAGGGAGTTCACCTTGATAAGGCTCTTACTCCAACCATTTAGTGATTCTATGAGGAAGTGGGAGTTGCCTTGGATGGGTTGATGCATGCATCATTAGTTATGGATTTTGGTATCAATGTGTTTGTATTCATGCTAGGATTTTATAAATTTAGAGTAGATGCCACTTATTTATTTGATAGATCCGATAAACTTATTTTGTTCATGTAGACATGTCAATTCACAATTGTAGGAAAACTAGAACAATTCATGTTGTGGTGTGGGAAGATTTTGATGAGTGATGTTGACATGAAGGAAAAAGGATGTTGGCAGGTTGTTGATGTAGTATTTATTGTATTTAAGGTTTTCACATTTAATATTCCAAAGATTTCTTAGAGTATAAAAGGAAACAATGATATAGCTTTCATGTTTCTTTAGTTTTATAGAAATTCAACAATTTGATCAAGCCCCAATGGAGGGGAGTTTTGTGATATAGTGAGATAATCTTGAGAATATTGTTCTTGGAAGAGAATAATTTTTTTGGTAAGTGGGAGTGTTACATTCTTATCCTAGGCACACTTTCTAGTTCAACAGGAAGTTGTGAATGTGTCCAAGACTTTGGTTTGCATAACAATAAGTTAGTACGACAACAAATCCGCACAATATTTTACTTGGTATAATGTGTGCAACAAAATGTGAGGGATGCATAATTAATTAGGGGAGTAGAGGTGAATGCATGCTTTAGTCTTAGTTTATTTCCAATGTTTCCACCTTCAATTCATTGTTGTTCCAGATTTAGAAAATTCCAGTTCATTTCAATTTTCGATTTTGTTAAGTTCTCTTTCTGAGTTGTTTTTCTATTTATGATTTACTTTTCCAATTTGAGGAAAATAAATTTAAATAGGTTTTATAGAGGTAGGTTTTTGATCCCAAGGAGAGGGTGAAGGTGAGGTGCATGTGTAGGCTACTCTAGTTTAGGCACATTTCTCTAATGCATAAACTCATGCATGCAGACTATGAATCCTAACCTAGGTGCTTAGGGTTAGGTTATTTTTAGTGTACAACCCTAAATTCCTCTTTAAAGAGAGGTAGGGTCTCTATTATTAATAATTTAGTTAAGGGGAGAGCAGCGAATGATTAGATTAGGATTCCAAGGTTCCAATATTTCCTGTATTCATAGGAATAAAACATTAGCATGATTTGAATTTTAGATCTGTTGTACTTGTTCTTGTAATTTTTTGTTTGATATGTTTTAATTACTAGTAGGAGTCATATTTACCATTTTATAGTACTCCCAATTTTTTTTTGATCCTAAGGAGGTATTGTTAACATTTGTTGAACATTCTGCAAAAATGTTTTGTAATCCATCTGTGTATAGATTGTATGTATTGCATTTGATTAAATACACCTAATATTCTTCTTTTTAATATTGCATGTTAATTTGTTTTACCTACATGTATTAATTTGTTTCTATAAGTAAGAATTAGTTTGTTATGCAGTTTATGTATTTGACCTACTTTCCTTCTAAAAATAGAAAATTCCTACTTTTATTTCCAATTAATATTTTCATAGATGTTTAAGAAGTAGCCACTGAACAAAGTGAATATTTTGTTGAAACTCATCTTGGATCATATTCATCACATTTTTTGTTCAAGCTTTTGGATGTACTATAAAGCCTGGCATTAAGTAATGTAAATATTACTATATCTTTGTCTCTACAAATTTATCTACATGAGAATCTCATAAACTGTAAGTATTTGGTACATATGCACAATAGAAGGATATCTATAATAAAGTTGTCATTTGAGTAGTACATGAAGTATTATAAGGTTTCAATTGCACAATCTTTGTGTTATGGCCAAACTAGAACACAAAGAACTTACCCCATAGAAGGTGAAGGGAAAATGTCAATATAAGTTTTGATGCTTTTCTGTGAAGATCATTTTAAATGATTCCTAGGGCTACATTCACTTATCTGATAAATGTCTACATTGATATTTTCCAATTTATACTTTTTACTGCAAAGAATTATTTGAAATCATGACTAAATAATTCTCACTGATTTTCTAGCACAACATCCTCAAGGGGAACCTATTAAATTGCACTTAATTTATTTGTTGTCATCAATTATAAAATGTTGGTCTTTTCATATCTAGAAATATATTGGCCTTAGGTGGAAACTTGATGATGGAGGTGTAAACATTCTACCCATTGCATCTGTAGAGTGCATCCAATGGGGAGATTCTATCCAATGTTAGTGTGATTCCAAGGGTTTTTAAGAAAATATTAGACACCTTAGAAAGAAAAAATTTGATTATAATGTCACCTTCTTGGAGTTGTACAATGAATAAATCATTGAATTTCTTGAACTTGATGAGATATCTAAGGTTATGTTAGATGATAACCAACAAAATCCCTTAGCATTGAAGGAGGCCACAAAAGGTGGGGTACTTGTATGAGGCCTTGAGGAAGAAATAGTTAATAGGGTGAATGAAATATTTACTTTACTTGAAAGAGGCTTTTCTAAGTGACAAACAACAAAAACACTTCTCAACAAGCAATCTAAGTAAACTAAATATTGTCCACGTTGTTTCTTCTCATCAGATATGAGATTAGTTCTAACTTCTAGTTCTAATTTTTTTCTGTCTTTATAGTCACTCCCATCCATTATTTTCTTTCATAAGTCATATCAAAGAAGAAACACCAGAAGGATAATAGCTGATTAAATGCAAAAATATTAATTTTGTTGATCTTGTTGGTTTAGAAAAGATATCTTGGTTAGGGGCCAGGGAGGTGAGCTCATTCAAACTATCCAATTTTAGTAGATGGTAAATTTCAAGCTTATTTTTTCAGTTAGTATATAAATTTGAATGGAATATGATAGATTATGTTTTCAAGGTTGGAATCTGGTAGTCAAATATTGCTACCTATACAAGATGAAAAACTAAAATTGAATATTTAGAACTTAACTATATTATGTGTGAGTTATCTAGTGCACACTGCATACATCCTCGTAGGGACTAAAGACAAAAAAGGAATTGTAATTTGTTTAATGAATTTTCTAGGGTCTTGTAATGGAGGTAGGGGAGATCAATAAAAGCATACAAACATCAGGTCATGTTATTACTGCTCTTGTCAAGCACCTCGGACATGTTCCTTACAAGTATATTTGGTTTAGTTTTTTTGTGGCATGTAGGTAGTTTGACACTTAGTGTAATTGAGAATGAAATTAGATTGTAATTTTGTATCTAACTTTGAAAAAGGGTGCACAAATAGTAAACTTACAAGACTGTTACATGTTTCGTTGTGTGGGACGACAAAGACTTACATAATAACAATTGTTTCACTCTCTTTCCACTATCTTGGATAAAATCTTAGTGCTTTAGACTATGTCCACAAGGCCAAAAATATCAAAAATAAGATAAATGTATCATTTTCTACACCTTCCATTATTTGTTATAGTCATATTTGTATTCCTAGCCACATAATAGTACTTCATATATCTATATCATATCTTGGAGTTTGGTGTTGGAACTTGGGTTTGTGAGCTGGAACTAGAGTTTCGTTTGGAACTTGTGGCATTAGCAGGAACTATAGAAAGAAATTTAAATTTTTAACAAATCAAAAATTTTTAACTAAAATTTCTTCAAGTGGTCATAGAGTCGATAACTCTAGAAATCACTTTTCCAATTGATGAAATTTATTTTTTAACTAAAATAAAAACATTTTTAATAAAAAATTATAGTGCTAACAAACACAATAGTTCTAGAAATCATTTGTTGAACATTATTATTCATATTACAATTCTAAAAATTCCATCTTACCCAATTTTCAGCTAGACCACAATAATCTAAGATATAATATTAACTGGCTCTCTAGAGGTAATGAACTTGAGCATTTTTAATTCTTGTTGGAACCTTTTAAAATATGTTTCCATGTTTTTAAATCCTGCAATCGCTAGTAGACAAGGGATATTTTTCCTTCCAAAGAAAGTTTTGTAGAATGCCCACCTTACCTTACCTTTCACTCTACCTAAACCTAGTTTGGATGAAGGCCCCATGTTTACGTCACTATATACATTATATTTAGTGCTAAACTCGTAATAATATCAAACTTCTTTTAAAAGCTTTATGGTTTGGGACTTTCAATATCAATTGGGTTTAGAGCTAAATTGAAATCAATATTTTATTTCTCTTTTAAATTATAATTTAGGGACTTCAAAACAAATTGAATGGAATCATTGTCATCACTAAGTATAATGGATTTAGTGGGATAATGGATAAAATGAAGTAATTATTTGTGACAATATACTCTTGAATGAACATTAGAATCCATTATATCATAGAGAAAAATAAATGCATTAAAAACAACTCAATATTTCATGTGACATTCACATTGTATGCGACTAATTTTTCCTTAAAAGCAATTTACTTTTTCATGTGACATTCTTTTTTTGCTAAAATTTACTCTATTTCTAATCCGAATTACAATTGTATTTCGAACTAATGCTTCCAATAACTCTTAATTTACTAATCATGCATCGACATCATAAGAAACATTCGCAATAAAAAATGCAGAATAATTGGGTACCTACTTCATATGCATTAATAAATGCTTCTACTACTTAACATGAATTACATGTGTAATATTAGTTGGATCTCCAATATATCTTAAACAATATTTTCATTTATTTTTTATTACTATTAATTGTTATTATGTCATACCTCCTTTTAAGGTTAGTATTATAACAAAAATATGCATTGTGCTATGGAATTAATACTAACATTTAATATCAATTTTTTTTAGAACGCTATAGGGAATGGCGATGAGGATGATGATGTGGATGACATTATCAGGATGGTTAGGATGATGATAATGGAAATGATCATGAGGATGATATTGACTAAGATTTTCATGGTGCTAGCTAGCCATGCATTATTTTTATATTCAGTTGGGATGTCTTAATATGGTAATCATACATTTGAATTTTAGTTGATTCAAATAATGATGATGATACTATTGGTACTATCTTGTTACCTTATGAATATGTTGAAAATTGTTTACATTTTTTTTATGAAGGCTTATTGTGTATGATGAGATTTTTATTTTTTTTATGGATGTTGTGAATTTACCTTAGAATAATGATATCTGTGAAACATTTTAATTTATTATTCATACATTGACTTTTAGTTGATTTAATTAAATATGATGATGATATTATCATTATTATCTTGTTATTTTATGTATATATTGAAAATTATCCATATTATTTTGATGGAGAATTATTATGTATGATGATATTACTACCTTTGGATGGATGTTGTGAATTTACCTTAGAATAATAATTATCATGATATATTTTGATATGATAATCACACATTTGAATCTTAGTTGATTTGATTAAAGATGATGATATTATTAGTATTATCTTGTTACTTTATATATGTGTTGAAAACTGTCAATGATGTTTGATGGAGAATCGTTATGTATGATGATATTACTATTTTGGATATAATGTTGCGAATTTACTTTGGAATAATGACATTTGCGATAGGCATTGATTTAGTAGTCATATATGTATATTGAAAATTATCAATGGTTTTTTTATGGAGAATTCATATATATGATGATACTACTATTGTTTTGATGAATGTTTTCAATTACCATTAAATTTTTTTACAAACATTAAGTTATCATTTTGAATTGTGATATCTTCTTAAATGATATTTAGAAATTGTAATATATTTCACCATGTAATTGAAATTAGAAAAATGAACCCATAAAAGTGGGCATAAATGGAAAGAAAAGTACACTCTAAATAAGAATCCAAATGTGGATGTAACCATGGATGCAAAATTGGGAGTAGAATTTGATGTTAAACTAGCCATCAAAACTAGATGCAAACAATGACAAAAAAATGATTCTAAAGTAGAATTAAAAAGGGTTGCAACACTATACACAAAGAAGGGAACAAAATAGGGTATACAAAAGGTTACCAAATTTGGCACAAACAAGGACACAACAACGGACACCAAAATGAAGATCCAAAGAATGGTGTAAAGTTAGGATGCAAAATTGGGTGCAAAAAAAGATGTAAGAAAATACACAAAATAGGATGAAAAATGGGACTAAAAAAGGGTGAAACCAAGGATGCCATATTGGATGACAAAATTGATGCATAAGTAGATGCAAATTCAAACTCAAACCTAGGTGGAGAATGAGATGCAAATGTAGACACAAAATGTGGCAGAAAAAATGATGCAAATTTGAATGCTAAAAAGAATGAAAAATTAGACACTAAAAAGGATGCAAAATTGGACATAAAAAATGGTTAAAAATGGCCATACAAATGGCTCAAATTTGGATGCAAATTGATATGCAAAATGAACTGCAAAAGATGATGCAAAAATTGGTGCAAAAATAAATCCAAAAGTAGACAGAAAAAATGGCTTAAAATTAAACATAACAACAGAGATAAAATGGGATACAAAGGTGGAAGCAAAACATGTCTCAACTTAGGATGCAAATTTGGATCCTAAAAAGGATGCAAAATTGGATGCAAGAAATGGTGTTAAAAATGATGATGAATTTGATGCAATGCATGATGCAAAATTATATGAAAAATATGGTCCAAAATAGGATGCAAAAAAGGGAGATAAATCAAGCACAAAAGAGGATAAAAAAAATGGTGCAAAAATGAATGAAAAACTTGGTGCTAAATTAGATTCAGCATATGGTACAAAATTGGATGCAAAAAAAGGCACAAAAACTAATGAAAAAATGAATGTAAAAATAGGTACAAAGTTAGAAGAAAAAATGGCATAAGGCTAGATGCAAAAACTGGCACAAACTGGATGTAGAAAAAGGCACTAAATCAGATGGAAAAGGTGGTGTAAAACTTGATGCAAATTACAATACAAAACTAGAAGAAAAGAATGGCACAAAACAGGAAGCTGAAAATGATGCAAAAATAGATGCAAAAAATGGCACAAAACTAGAAGTAAAACCTATTGTAAAACCAAATACAAATCTTGGTGCAATATATGATGCAAAAAGGGATGAAAATTTTGGCATAAAAAAGGATGCAAATTTTCATGCAAAAAAAGATGCTTTAAAAATTGTACAATAGAGCTAGATTTAGTACAAGGATGCTCATCCCAATTGAGATAAAAATGCCCTAAAATATAGTGCTAAATCTCATGCAAATTTCTTGTCTTGTTGTAGTAAACATGTGTTGCATACATTAAAAAAGGGATATTATGATAAGCTCTTACATACACAACAGATAGTATTATGTATAGATATATGTCCTTTGCATGGATAGAGGAACTATTGAGCTATATTTCTTTAGAAAAATTATATGTGACTATTTTTATTAGTTTCTTGAAAAGAATAACATGAGCTTATATGTATATAAGTAACATTTATATTGTTAAGATCTTGGAAAATAGTACGTGTGCGATGCAAAAATCATGTTAACTTCTCTTAGAATAATATTTGTTTATTTTCCACCATTTTGAAAAACTAAAAGTTTGTTTTCATGCACAAAAAAGTGGTTGGTTTCCACCTAGCCCTTTGGAAAAAAAAATGTGTTTTGCATGTAAAATTTAGTAGCTTCCCTTGAAAATAAATCTCTATTTTGCATGCAAGATGAATAACTATCACAACTATTATGTTAGTTTCTTTTTGATTAATATCATGTATATGCATGCAAGATTTGTGTTAGCTTTCTTTTGGAAAGAATATACATTTTCATGTGGGAAATGATAGCATGTTATGTTAGCCTTTATTTGAAAAGATTATTTTGGGAAAGAAGGTGAATTTATATGCACAAAAGTCATAGTAATGTGTTGGTGATTTTAGCATATATATATATATATATAGTGGTGGTTTAATCTTTTGGAAAACAAGACATGTATTTGTATGCTTTATTGCATTAGTTTTCTGGGAAAGAAAACATGTTTTTTCGTGCCCTATAGTGTAAGATTTCTTCGAAAAGGAAACATATACTTTCATGTTCTACTATGTTAATATTTATTTTGGGAAGATTCTGGAAAGTATATGCATTTTCATGCATAGGAAAAACATCCCTTGTGTTAGCTTTCTTATGTATTTTGATGCACAAAAAGTAATAGTTGAACTATTAATTCTTTTGATAAAGTTTATGTAATTTGATGCCTTACGATCATAACTGACGGTTTGTTTCTTTTAAAGGAATGTTTGGATAATTATAGTGATTTGTCTTGCAAGAATTTGTGCTTGCATGAGGGGAATAATAATTAATGTAGTATTTATTTATAGACATGCTTTGATGGTTATATGTTTATAATTAATGCATATGTACTATTGTTAAAGGAAGCATGTCATGATATTTTTTTTACATTCATGAGTGTACATGAATAGATGGTGAAGCATCTCTATTATAGAGATAGGATTGGTTTTACTAATACTTTATCTAATCATGATATCAAAGGTTGTTGACAGTAGAAGTTGTAGGAAAAGGTTGTGACATATGCAAAGATGGATTATGTTTACCATTATGGCAGGAAATAAGTTGTTGGTATTTGTAGACTAAAGGAATATTAGATTTAGGATAATCCACTGATGGGAAGAATCAGGCCCTAAAGACACAATGCTTAAGGGTTTGTGCGTAAACGATGTCATGATGATTGTAATATATTATAACGAGTTATGTTTTTTTTGAGATGATATTATTTGTAATATTTTATGCCAGTGGTCAAGGGATAGACTCCCTTATAACTATTGAGTGACAAATGAACACCCTTGACATGGGCATTTAATAATAAAGTTAAACATTTTCTAGTTTTTACCCTACGGGGTTTCTATGGTATATCGGTGTATAATGATGTGTTTACTTGCTATGCCATTTTTATGATGTCGATTATTTCCATGATGTGACATTTATATTATCAAGTATGTGATTAGCCAACAAAGTTAAAAGAATCATGGAATTGATGCAAGGTTACATTAGGAAGTTCAATTTAATACGCTACAATAGTGGTAGTTTTCCATAGTAGTAGAGTATCCCTTAGGTGTGCTAAGGGTTTCAAAAGTGGCAACACAAGAAAACTATATTGAAGATATTTGGTTATTGGACAATAGTTGCAGTAACCTTATGAATGATAAGAAATATGCTTTTCCATGTTTTGATGAAACAATTAAATCTCATGTTAAATTGGGTGGTGATCATCTTGTTAATTGCTTGGGAAAGGCATTGTTACAATTTTAAACAAGTAGAATGAAAAGGATAACATTCATGATGTCTATTATACCAATTCTAAAAAGAAATCTATTAAGTGTAGGACAAATGAGTGAAAAAAAATTTGAAGTCAAGTTCAAAGGTGCTGCCTGTATAATTCTTGACAAGACATTGAATCAAATTGTCATTCCAAATGACTAAAAATAGGATGTTTCATCTAGTTATGATAAATGTCAAGAAGTCATTATTATATGCTCAGTTTGTAATAGAGTCTGATGAAACTTGGTTATGGCCTCTTACATATGGCCATTTATCTTTTAATAGCTTTTACATTTCGCAAAATAAGTCTATTTTCCTAGGTATACATGCTATAGATGTTAATATTAATCCATGTGAAATTTGTATCCTTACCAAACACCAAATAAATAGTTTTCCAAATGCTTCTAGCTATAAAGCCCAAATTCCACTTAAGCTAGTAAAAACAAAACTATGTGTTCCATTGCAAACCCAATCAGTAGGAGGAAGATTTTAATTTATAATATGTAATAATGATTTCAACATAATGACATGGATCTTATTCATCAAAAACAAGTCTAAAACATTTGAAAAATTCAAGCAATTCAAAGCCATTGCATAGAAGTAAAGTGGAAAGAAAATTAAAGTATTAGGATTAGATGGATAAGGTGAATATGATTCTAGAGAATTTGTAGTATATTGCAAAGATTAAGGTATCAAATGGAAAATTACAATAAGGTACACTCCTTAATAGAATTGAGTAGTAGAAAGGAAAAATCATACCATCATGAATATGGCACTTGAAGCATGTTGAAGGCAAAGAATTTTCCAAATGAGTGTTGTGAAAAGGAGTGGCATGCTTAGTTTATATTTTTTAAAAATCCATGACCAAAAGCATTAAAGACAAATTTCATTTGAATCTTGGAGTGGTATCAAGACAAGTGTATCACACCTAAGAATATTTGGTTATGTAGCCCATGCACATGTTCTAGAAGAAATGAGAAGGAAATTGGATGACAAAAGTGAAAAACGCATATTTATTGATTATAGTAAAGAATGAAAAGCTTACAAATAGTACAATCCTATCACCAAGAAAGAAATGACTTCAAGAGATGTTAAATTATTTGAATATTAAGAATGGAATGACCAATATAATAGAACAAATAGCAATGAGGTTTTTCCACTTGCATTAAAACAAAGTGAAACAATAGAAGTGGAACAACCATAACAAATATTGGCATGGATACAAGTTCCAGCTAAAGGGGAAACCAAGGAAGACAAAATGCAAACAATCCATCCTCAAGTAATGAATCTAGCCCCATTATTCCATAAAAAACAAGGTTGAGAGAAATTTATGAATAGATAGATAATCAACAAGTAGATCTTGTCTTGTTGTCCTGCACACTAAAACATTTGAAGATGCAGTAAAAAATAAAGAATGGATTGAAGCTATGAATGAAGAAAGTGCAACAATAGAAAAGAATGACACATGGAGTCTTATAGATATACCAACAGGAAAATTAACCATTTCAGTCAAATGGGTCTATAAGGCCAAGTTTAATGAAAAGGGAAACATTGCAAAGCATAAATCCAGATTAGTAAAAAGAGGGCTTTACATAGTAGCCTGGAGTAGATAATGAAAAAAAAAATACACTCTAGTAGTAAGATTCAATACTGTTAAAATAATATTAGCAATAGTAGAAAAATATCATTTTCTTGTTTACCAAATGGATGCCAAATTAGCATTTTTAAATGGGATCTTGAAGGAAGAAGTTTATGTAGATCAACCTCTAGGGTGTGAAGTCAAGTGTCAAGAGTTGAGAGTTTACAAGTTAAAAAGGGATTTGTATGGTTTAAAACAAATCCCTAGGGCTTGGTATGGAACAATTCATTCTTATATACTCAACAAATAATTCAAACACGTCATTAATGAACCCACTCTGTATACAAAAATAAATTTTCAAGGTAATATTTTGATTGTTTGCATCTATGTCAATGATATGATTTACATGGGAAATTTGAAACTTTAAGATTTTAAAATAACTATGGAGAAATAATCTGAGATGTCCAATCTTGGTCACATGAAATATTTTCTTGGAATAGATGGTAAACAATCCAAAAAGGGAATTTTCTTTTTTTAAAGACAATATGCAAGAGACATTTTGACAAGGTTTAGGATGAGTACATGAAAACCAACAAACACATCAATTGTCTTAAAAACAAAGCTAAGAAAAGATGACAATAGTCCAACATTTATTTTCACTTTTCAAAAGAAACTAGTAGGCAACCTAACGTATCTTATATAAACAAGGCCTCATATAATGTATTTATTTAGCATTATATCTAGGTTTACGGAGTCTTCAAATGAAACCCTTTGGAAAGTAGGAATTTTTTTTAAGATATATTGTAGGAATAATACAATATGGAATTTTGTATAATGATTTTGAAGATGATCATCTTGTTAGTTACACCAATAGTGATTTTGAAGGAAGTATTAATTACATAAAGAGTACCTCAAGGCATTAATTTCACCTAGGTACATGAGTGATTTCATTGGCATCCAAGAAGTATCCCATTATGTCAATTTCATCAACAAATGTAGAATATATAGAAGCAACAATAGCAGAATGCCAAGCAGTTTGTTTAAGAGGATTGATAGGTGATCTTCAGCCTTAAAAGAAAAAGGACCCAACTCCTATTTTCTATAATAACAATTCAACTATTGCACTTGCAAAAATAAACACAATGACAATTTTTTTCACTTCATCCAATATCTAGTCAACAATGGTGAAATCAATCTTCAATTTTCTAATGTGTTGAATGTAATTGTTGGCTACATCTTCCCGTTGTTAGGTAGTTTACTTGATCAAAGGTCTTGGTAGTGTAGTGCATTCAAAAAATCTATTAGATTGAGTTAAACAAGTAGTTTTATATATTTTTTTTGATGGTGCTAGAAATCCGTCAACCAAGGGAGTCTCCCTAATTTGAAGTCCCAATTAGGCTTCAAACGATTTGGAATAGGATCCCCATCCAAAGTATCGGCCCAGTTGCCATATATTGTTATATATTTTCCTTTGCTTCAGCTGTTAGCAAGAGACAAAAGCATGTATGTGCCTTTACAAAAAAAAGTAAGTGTGCCCGGCGAATATTCGGTTGTAGGTATACCAAGGTTCTTCTACTATAGAGGGAGGAAAAGGTGAGCCTCTAAGATAGAGGTAATAGTACCACACTAGTAGCGGTGCACACAAGTAAAATGAATCACCTAACATCAAGGAGAATAGTCCACATAGATGAGTAGATTGTTACAATAATTACAACAAATTTTCAATAAGATAAACACTAAAATAACTTAAATAGTTCAACTACTTTAGTATAAGTGAAACAAAACATGAATCACAAAAATAAAAAAATAGTCTTACAAATATTCACAATCCATGCATGAAGATGTGCTAGCCATCAAGCTTCAAGTGTTAAGTAAAATTCCCAAGGTACATGAATACAACAAACATCACTAGCTCCAATAGTGGAGCATTGGAGTCATGACTTTCTCCCCAAAAGTACTAACTCTATCTCTTAGATGGCTTATGGGAGAAGCGAAGGTGAAAAGTCCTTTTCTTGTACAATGAGGTGTAGATATAACAAACGGGGTGATCCTTCACCTCCTTTGTGACTCTTTGACTACCCTCATGACTATTTGACTTCTCATGACTTTTTGACTTCCTACATGAACTTTCACATTACATAGATGACTGTTGAACTTCCAGTTTACACTACATTTTCCAATATAGAATTACATAATCCATGAATGATGTGGTATGTGATGGCTCATGACACAACATGTCATGATAATGATGACATGGAAATATCAAGTCTCTTTTTGTTGTTGCTTTCTTTATGTCTTCGTGAAAAGATGTTGCATGTTCTTCTTCTTCCTCCTCCTTGTGACTTGAAGATAAGGAGTCTTCAATGTGGTCTTGATCTTCCATATTCTATTATAATCTAGTGTTCCCTCATCTTCTTGCCTGATGATCATCGTATCTACTCAACTACTTATATGTCTTCTATCTGTTGAAAATAATACTGAGAGGGGGGGTGAATCAGTATTATCAGGATAATTATTCTTTTTCAAAAACAACTGATATACGCTACTTCAATTTAATAAACCTGCGTGTGTACGCCGTTATGCAGAAGAAAACCCGCGTATACAGAACATGCTTTTATTTTACTTAATCTTTCTGATGATGATTGTTAGTTAGTGATGCAGAATCCAATAATAGTATCCAGAGACAGTAAAACAGAGCAGAAAGACAATCAGACACAAGAACACAAGATATAAGGTGGAAACCCAATGTGGGTGAAAACCACCTGCTGCAATTCGTCTCTATCTTCCTTTTAAATTAGAAAAACTTCTTTTACAATGTACTGGTGTAGTCTTTTTACCAGTATGCAGGTTGCAACCTGCAGAGAGCTACAACTCTCTCTCGTTCTCCAGTTTCTCCTGGAAGGGAGAAACAACCCCCTTTAGCTTTTGCACTAGCCAAGATACTAGTACGTAGGTGCTGGCCTACAGAAGGCTACAACCTTCTCTTTCTTCCAGGGACCACTTTTCATCAATTTTCAAACTGGATCCATGAACATCAAACAATCATCAAGAATTAACCAATCTCCTTTTCACCAACTAGATCTGAAACAAGTAGATACTTCTCTGACAGCTGTACACAGAACACTGTACCAGAAACCACACAGCAGAAACAGAACCCAAAACACAGCAGCAATAAGCAGAAACAGCTAGATCATGACTTAAGGCATATACGCAATTTCAACCATCTGCAACTTGCGTGCATCCGCATCTACGTATGGAACAACCTGTGTATACGCGCCTTTACGTCCCCTAAACTGCGTGTATACGCGCCTTCGCTTTACTGAACCTGCGTATAGATCTATAACACACTCTTCCAGATATTCAATCACTAATTAACCTAGATTATCAGACTTATAGATCAGATAAGCGCCACATCAAGCAGATCAAAATCATACAGAGATACTATCATTTAGGCTTAAAGATTATGACCCATGAATAGACCTTATCCTTCCTTTTGTGCTAAGGTTCCTCCTTCCTTCAGATCTAGATCTGCGTCACCATCCAATATACCAGCTCTAGCACCTTCTCAGATCTTCAATAATAATCCAGATGGTGATTTGTCACAAGATCTCCTTCCTCTTTTATAGTCCTAGGCCTTTCCCAATACCATGGTCCAAAACCATAACATTTCAATACCATGAACCCAAAACTAGGGATCGACACAATTGACGAGACTCCATGGTCCAAAACATAGGTTCAAGTTCCAAGATCTAACTGCCATGGACCAAAAGAATGATCACCAACATATACGCGCTTTTGTAATGAATAACCCACGTGTATACGCGCCTTCGTCTAGATGAACCTGCGTATATCTCCTTTTTCTACTTTCTGAGTGCCTAAACTGAGATCTGTTACCAAAGAAGGTTGCCATCAAGGACAACACCTGTGCCATAGCTCCAAACCTGTGTCATAATGCCAACAATCTCCCCCTTTGGACTTGATGGCAACACCAAGATCCAAGATCATTCTCCCCCTTTGTCATCAAGGGCAAAGGGTTGTGCTCCCCCTGAGTACATACTAAAATTTCTGTCCTGCTGTGCTGACCATGCTCCCCCTAACTGTAGGCAAGATCTACAAAAGGATGTTCTTGAAGAAGAACCAAGACTTGTGTAATAACACAAGACCTTCCTATCACTATAAGACTTAGTACATACATCCATCCCCCACCCAAGTGGGGATCATTCATCCAACTGAGTGGAATACATCAGAAATTTACATATGATGACCAAATACATTACATATTCATCCCAGGCATAGTGGGGAAACCCAATATAGGCCGTTACATGACCCTGACACCATATAAGAAAGAGATACATGACATAGAGACGAATATTGAAGACATCAACAACTGATAGCAACAATAACTGACAATGATCATTCAGATCAGCAACCAAGATTTCCTTTGGTTCGCCTTCTACCTTTTTTCTACTTGAAATCAACAACAGCTATGAAATAGAACCAAAAGCTTCTAAACAAATGCCAACAATGCATAATTAGAAGATTATTTGCTCCCCCTAAACCTGTGCCGGATGGTCTCTGACAGACCCCTATCAAAATATCTTCAACTAGAGCCTGCTTCTTCTGATATCCATCAAGCCTTCATATACGCGATTGTCTCTGTACCGACCGGTGTATGTATGCGGATACTCCATATCCAACACGCGTACACCCAATTTTCTCTGAAGATTTAACAACAAGATGATATATCTGCAACTCCCAGCTTCTGTCTGAGATATTCAAAAGTCTCCCTGGATAGTGGTTTGGTGAAAATGTCAGCAACTTGTTCCTTAGAAGGAACATACTCCAATTTGACCCTTTGTTCCAACACTTGTTCCCGAAGAAAGTGATACTTGATCGGTATATGCTTGGTCTTTGAATGCATGATAGGATTTTTTGAAATGCTGATTGCACTTGTATTATCACATAAGATGGGGATAGGTGGTGTACAAGTGATTTGAAAATACTGCAAGGTCTGCATCATCCAAAGGAGTTGAGTGCAGCAAGACGCAGCTGCCACATATTCTACTTCAGCTGTAGATAAGGCAATCGACTGTTTCTTGCTGAACCAAGATACTAATATGGAACCCATAAAGAATGCACCACCACTTGTGCTCTTTCTGTCATCCACGCTTCCAGCCCAATCTGCATCTGTATAAGCACGAAGAGTGAGATCTGTACCTCTAGGATACCATAAGCCATAGTTTTGAGTTCCTTGAAGATACTTGAAAATTCTCTTTACTGCCTGAAGATGAGTTTCCTTAGGATTTGCCTGAAATCTTCCAACTATCCCCACTGCATGCATGATGTCTGGTCAGGTACCTGTCAAATAAAGTAGACTTCCAATCATGGATCTATAGGTTGGTTGATGCACTGCTGCTGATTCATCATGTGCACTAAGACTGCATCCTGTAACCATAGGGGTACATACTGGTTTCGAATCTTCCATGCCATACTTCTTCAGAATCTGCTTGAGGTACTTGGTTTGAGATAAGAAGATACCGTCTTCATTTTGTTGGATTTGCAATCCAAGAAAGTATGTCAATTCTCCAAGCAAAGACATTTCGAATTCTTTCTGCATCACCAAGGCAAAGCTTTGACTTATAGCTTCTTCATTGTTGCCAAAGATAATGTCATCTACATACACAACAAGTATTAGCAATTTGTCATTTTCAATTTTTATATAAAGATTGCTATCTGCTGATCCTTTTGAAAAACCTTGTTGATGAAGATATTTATCCAAACGATAGTACCAAGCCCTTGGAGCTTGTTTGAGCCATAGAGAGCCTTTTTCAATCTGCATACAAGATTTTGATCATTTCCAAGAATGAACCCATCTGGCTGTTCAATGTATACTTCTTCTTCCAAGTCTCCATTCAGAAAGGCTGATTTCACATCCATTTGAAATACTTTGAAGTTTTGAAAACCTGAGAGAGCAAGGAACATTCGGATGGCCTCAAGTCTTGCAACAGGAGCAAAGGTTTCTTCAAAGTCTATTCCTTCTTGCTGCGCATACCCTTTACAAACAAGTCTGGCCTTGTTTCTAATTATTTCTCCATTTTCATTCAATTTATTTTTGAAGACCCATTTTGTTCCGATAACATTCTTATCCTTTGGTCTAGGAACCAGTTCCCAAGTGTTGTTCCTTTCGATTTGCTCAAGTTCTTCATCCATTGCTTTTATCCCAAATTCATCTTTGCATGCTTCTTTTACATTTTGTGGTTCAGTAGAAGAGAGTAATGCCAAATAGCTTGAAGCTTCTGCGAGAGTTCTTCTTGTTTGTACACCTGCT